>VUQH01025847.1:10361-20804 GCA_015106775.1 Etroplus canarensis
AAAAAAGAGAGAAAAAAAAAAAAAAGAAGAAAAAAAAAAAAAAAAAAGAAAGGCAAGAACAATACCGTGAAGTGGGTGAACTGACAGGCATGTGAAAAGGGATAGAGAAAAAAGGGAGACATGAAGGAAAGATAAACTGTGAGTGAGAGAGGAAAAAAGAGTGAGACAGACAGAAATAAGAGAGACAGAGGAGAAAACAATAAGGGCTCTAGAAGGAATTAGGCAGCTTAGAGGGCATTATGTCAGTGTACATAGGATTTAGAGTATAAGTCTGGATTATGGCCTTTTGCTTTGATAGAAAATGCCACCTTATAGGCAATGGAGCTGTGTTTTGTTCTTCGGGTAGATATCAAAGATGGCACCCTGCTGTTTTTTGGAATGCATGGTCAGAAGGTGGGCACTCAATCCCTTTCACTGGGGAATTCAGATGGGATTTGTAACACCAACCGCTCCGTTTCTTACTGTGTGCGGCCAAATGGACCATGGTGCACAATGACAGACAAACCAGTGGGACAGACACTAATACCAGCATGCCGACAAATAAATGAACACATACACACAGAGAGCTAGGAAGCTTACTTTAAAATGTATTCCATCATTCTACTTCATTCGCCTTCATTTTAGATTACCGAATATGAGGGGTAAAAAGAAAGTGAAGATAAGAAAAACTGAACAATTAGAAAGCTGAGGAAATGTATTTTAGCATTGGATTCAAATTTTCTTTTGTCATATTTCTCAAAAAAACCCCTGATTAAACAAGCTTCTGATTTTCTTGCTTTCTATTCATAATGTGTTCCAAGAGGTAATATTATACTTCATTCATTTACATTGTGAAGTTGCCATAGTAATTCCATTTCACACACATATTTACTGATACACGTAAACCATTCAATCCATAAGGAAAATTGTTTAATCAATACACACCTACACATATGCACACCCAAGAATTGCTTCTGTCCTCTTTCTGGCCTGCGCATTTATTGTTAGCTGCATGAAGGTTGTGATTGGCCTGAAATCCTACACAGTCCTCCTACACAGTAATGTGCTGTTTTGCACCATGAAACTCTCTTTCAGGTGCCTCAGTAAATAGGGCTATTGTGTGGAGTGCATTACCCACAGGTTTTACTCCCATCTCAGTTTGTGGCTAGTCTCCTATTTGGTTCACTTTTCGCTGTTGAAGTCAAAAATATTATGGGGTTGGGGTTGTGCTGAAAATCTGTGTAAAACACTGCAGGAGCAAGGTTGTGTTTATTCCTCTCTCTCTTTTGTGAAACAGGTTACAAAGTTCTAGCAAAATGATTAATAGCACAAAACAGAACTGAATAAAGTGGCCAAAAACTAATTAAAAACCATGATGAAACTTTTGCGTGTTAAAGCACATTCCCTGCTAACTATGCATACTGTACTGTTGCCATCTAATTTCAAAACACACTGCTTTAATCTGATGGTATCTATGAGTCAGCTGCATGTCTGAATGAACAGCCTGGTCACATTTTTGTTAAAAAAAAAAAAAAAAAGAAAAGAAAAGAGACAGCAGTTATTTTTAGGTCTGACCTACTAACATTTTGTTATGGTAAATGGTCTGCACTTATATAGCACCTTTTGACCTCACCAGTTCTACCAAGCACGTTACAGTGTGGTTACCATTTACCTACTGACGTTTACCTAGACTTTCAACACAAGTCTCAACTGCATGCTGCACCATATGGACAAAAGCATTGGGCCAAACCTCTAAATCATTGATTTCAAGTGTTTTATTCAGTTCCAGTGCCACAGATATATAAAATCAAACATATCGCAATGCAGTTCTGCATTTACAAACATTTGTGAAAGAATAAGGTCAAGTCCATTGGGTATTTACACCGGAGCCTACAAGGCTCACTGAGCATGAACCTGGCACCTTAACCATTACACCACTGCCCCTGCTTTTGTGAAAGAATGGGTCATTCTAAGAGCTCACTGAATTCAAGCATGGTGCTGTGATAGGATGCTGCCATTGCAACAAGTCAGTTGGTGAAATTTGTTTCCTTCTAGATAATCCATGATCAGCTGTAAGTAGTATTAATGCAAAGTGGAAGTCACAAAGTGGCACACTATGTAAAGTTACAAAGTGGGGTTGCTGAAGTGCATAGTGCATAGAAGTCCCCAGCACTTTGCTGACTCGGTCAACTTCAGAGTTCTGGGATTAACATTAGCACAGAAACTGTTTATGGGGTGCGTCATGGCATGGCTTTCCATGGCCCAGCAGCTGCATGCAAGCCTTACATCAGTAAGGACAATGCCAAACCTCAGATGGAGTGGTGAACAGCATGCTGTCACTACATTCTGTAAAAGTGGAAACATGTTCTGTGGAGTGACAAATCACATATCTCTGTCTGGCAGTCTGACTGGTATTACTGGGTTTGGCAAATGCTAGGAGAATGTTACCTGCCTGACTGCACTGTGCCAACTGTAAAGTATGCTGGAGGAGGATAGTGTTAAGGAGTTGTTTTGTGGGGTTGGCCTGAGCACCTTAGTTCCAGTGAAAAGAAATCTTAATGTAACTTTATGGGAACAATTTGGTTCAAGGCCCTTTTCTGTTCTAGCATGACTGTGACTCAGTGCACAAAGCAAGGTCCATAAAGACATGGCTGGATGAGTTTGGTGCGGAAGAACTTAACTGGCCTGCACAACCTTAACCTCATTGAACATATTTGGGATGAACTAGAATGGAGACTGTGAACCCAACCCCTTTGTCCGGTACATTTGTCTCTCCCCTCGTACACACACAAACACACACAGATCATGCTTTAAGTGGCATTTACAGCGAGAACTAAGTGTGCAAAACAATACAATGCTTTCTAAAGTCTTTTGCTCTTAATGCAAAAATAGTGCATGTGCCAGTGCACTGTTGTGGGTAATTTGAAATGAAGCTGTGAGGAACATTACAGTAAAAGAACATTAAAATAAAAGTGACCTATGTTTGAATGACAGAACGCAGTCACCTTAACAGGTTGATGAAACAAGCAATGTTATGTATCCCACATCTGAAAAGGGCCTAAAAAGGGATTACAGCTGCTTAAAAGATTTAGTTAGCTCTTTCTGTGAAAATAATTTTCAGGGCCTAACACTTCAAAGAAACCATTACTACTTTAAATAGCTTTTACAACAAAGACAGAGAAATGTAGCAAAGCCTTACATTCTAAAATAAGAAAAACAAAAATATACTCTTTGATTTAAACACCTAATTAGCTATTTAAAATGGCAGTCATTACTACGATCTTTGTTTTAGCTCTATTTCTGTGGTTCGGTAATTCAAGTGCAAGAAGACGTGTAATTTTTTGTACACTGTACTATACATTTTTCCATTGTCTCAGTTCTCTTATGCTTTTTAGGGCAGATGCAATTCATAGTCAGAAAGCGCTAAACATCACCTTGTTTCCCTTTAACAGCTAACCTCAGTTCGCCACTTCTTTATTTTTATTTCAGTTCTTTTTGCCACTCAGAAAAGAGTAGGAGCAAGGAAGTTGAAACTGTCTGAACTCCCTAAACGAAATGAAAGTTATAAGGGTGATGTTACCCTGAACAAGTCACCCCATCATGGCATGACTCACATTTACACAGCCCCTGAAGGCATAAGAGCTCTGATGTCTCCCTCTCTGTGTTTCTGTCTGTGCCTCACTCTGTCTTTCTCAGCACTGTATCTCGATGTCAAATAGAGTCAGTGCCCACACCACAGGCCTGAGGGAACAGAGAGACAAGTCTGCATGAGTCTGTTCTCTTCATCTTTCCCTTGACTTTTTCCCTCCTTTTATGAATACAATGGGAAAATATCCACATTTTAGATAGTTATTTTCAATAATTAATTCCTTTCCTGCCAAGAGAAACCTTCAAAAAAAAAAAAACTGCGAGAAAGAGAAAACAGACTTTTAATTAAATCATTTTTCTCCCGTGATGGGCATTTATGCTTAATATTCTTCGCTATTAACTTCTACGAAACACAGCGTGCCACACATTCACCATTGTTAACACTTGCTCGCTTGTTTATTAATGCGCATTACAATCGACACTGGCGGCACTATTTTTGGATATGATGAGCACAGATTGTTTAATCAATATGAATGGTTTTCACCAGCCATCTTTGGCTTTTTTTCAAGAAATCAAAGAATGAACGACAGCTAATGGAAGAGAAATGTGAGCGTGCATGTGGAAGAGTTGTTAAGAAACAATAGAGAACAGAGGTAGGAGGATAAGGATGAAAAAATAGATGAGGGGACAATTAGGAACAGCAAGTGTTAGAAGCAGTCAAGACACAGAATGAGAGTAGCAATGGAGTGAGAAAGAAAGAGTGTAAGAGTCTCTTATGATTTATACGCTTATTATCTCTTGCACTTGTGGGTGTGATTTGAGTCTGTCATGCATGCACCCTGGCAAGTCTCCTCTTCTTGTGTTTGGGGAACAGGGCCAGTCCCTGGGGCCCAAAGTTTGGCATTAGCATTCTGTACGGTAATGGGTCCCCATTTGCCGCTTGTCACCATAAGATAGGTAGCTTCGTCCTCGCCAGAGTCCCTCCAGCTGAGTGGGGTCCCGTGTTCCTGTTGTGCTCAATGACCCCTCTCATTCTGTCTGTCGATTTCCTCTCCCTCTTTCTTGGCCGCGGTCTCTCCTCTCCTTATTTCATCAGCTCTCCTCTCTTCAAGCAGAAAGGCACTAGAAAAATCAGCAGATTACAACCACCTCCTTTCTGAAAAGGTTCATTTAGTTATTTTTTACCATTAAGTAGGCAATTCTTTTCCAAATGAATGAAAGCCGAATGCTGCCAGCGGTCAGTGAAGTCTGGTCACCCCCGATCTAATCCCACATGGTCGAATGAAAGCAGTTATTTTCTGGTTTCATGTGGTCATATTAGGGTTCATGATAGAACAGATGCCAGTGTGTATGCAGGCTAATGAGGTAGCAGAGTAAGGTTCAGAGTTCACCCCTACTCTCCACCGTGGAGACCTGAGTTTGTTTGAAGCAGTGCCCTCAGTGCTGCATTGCCCTGAGCAGAGGAGACAGAAGATCAGTAAGGTCTTGATCGTACTACAGCAGAGAATATTAATTGGAAATTGGCAGCGAAACATTTTTTCTCTCTGGTGCTGTGAAAGATTTAAGAGGTAAATGGGGCTGAATCTGGAAACGCTTACTCAAAGATGACATGCATGCATTACATACCTGATCAAAAACAAACAAATGAAAAATTACCCTAAATATCTACATCAACTATTTTTGCCTTTCTTTCAAAAACAACAGCAGGGATTTATCTCTTCATCTTCTTAACATATTGTGAATTAAAATCAAATTTAAAATCCAGTGAACATTGGTGATCAATGAATCATCAATTTTGCATGCCTGTTCATTAGTGTGCGCTCCATAATGGCTTGCCAGCTGTTCTGTGAAACCCAAATCTCTCATAGACTGTGGAGTCAGTGCATTTTCTGACATGTCACTCACATTTTGGTCAAATGAAGGTCTTGATGTTCAAATACAACAGTCACCCACAACTTTAACACCATCTAAATAACATTATTTTTGTGCCGTCAGGGCATAGACATAGGGCCTTTGGGGCATGTACTGTAGTGCTGTACAGCAGGACTGGCAGCAGATTCACTGAGTCCTATGGGTTGTGGGTTGGGCCCTTTGTGGATAACATGCAGGCACATTCTGTGAATTCTTGATCATACTGGGATCTTGAGAGTTTGAAAGTCAGGGCATCACCTTGAGCTTTTTTTTGTTATGCTCAAGCCGTTCTTGAGTAGGAATGGCAGGCGGTTTTGCCTGATTGTTAAGGCTACTATAATTATGGAGTGCTTAAGTGGTGTAAGGGTGAGGTAATGGGGGCATTACAATGTTCAGGTGGATGTACAGTACATGTCAAAGTGACATCTATATTATTGCTGAGAGTCAAGATTTCCCAGGAGAATGTTGCGTTATAATTAAATTATCCTAATTCAACATGTCACCTGCTAGGTGGTTTTAAAGTTTTTGACTCATCAGTGTATATGCAATGCAGACATACGCCATATGTGTCACAAATTGTTTTCTGTCATCTGTTGCTTATTCACATCCTCTTTTACAACGTGCGACTGCAAGTGGGTCACACAAGAGGAAAGAAATGGAAACATCAAAGGTTATAGCGCCTTGTGATGCCCGATATTACCGAGTTTAAAGATTAGCTGCTGATTGATGCACTGGCTGCTTTGTGAAGGTGAGAGGAGCTGCTGCCTGGGATCCGTTGGAGCGTAATACCAGGCGACAGCCAGCCTGGTGTTTGTAGCACAAGCCAAGAGGGATTATGGGTAGTAGGCTTTAATATCTGATTTTAATTAGCAGTTTAACACAGTGATCACGCCTCATTAGGGAACTGGGGATGCTGAGAATGTGCATGAGTATGCCGGAGAGTATCAAGAAAGAGAGTAGAGGAAAGAATATAAATGCTTAAATGGCAGGTTTATTTATTAGTTGAAAGAGACTTCAAAAAAACTTTCATCAACTAATGAAAAAATATGACATTGTTTTGACAATAATACACAGACTTCATGGCACAGCGCAAAAAGTGTTGTGATTCGCACTATAATCCCAACACCATATATTTGATCTTTTACAGCTCCACCGTCCTCGGCCGGCTGCCAGGATTCATCTGTTTGTGGGGAATTCCCCTCAGCCTTGCCCTGGCATGTCACTTAAGGATTTAGGGTGAGTGTATCAAATCTGTGAATAGTTCTCTCTAGCAGAGGATAAAAAGATTAAGGCATTTTAACCCCTGGGAAACCAATGCCCTTTTACTCTCTTCATCCAGGAATTAGTCTAGCTCCTTCAATTGTGTCCATTTCCTGGTGTTGATAGTGCAGCGAGGTGGTGGGACACTCAGCAGAGCAGCCAGCAGGCTTGGCTCCGTACCAGAATGCTCTATGACTGCATGAAAGCAGGGCCCTCAGTCCCAGTAATGTTACAATGGAGGGGTTGAAAAGCTCCAGTGGTCAGCTGGTAACACACCACTGCTCTTTTTCTCTCTTCCCAGTGCTCCTTTTCTTCATCCTCGCTGCACTCGTTGACTCACTCCAAGTCCCCTCTCTCCCCTTTCCTATCGCTGTCCCTGTGGTGGCAGTGGTTGTCTATATATAGTGAGATGCATTCAATCCACTTTCAATCCCCTGGGCTTAGTTCAGGGGCTGCGCTCATTTTGTCGGAGGCAGTTTCGACCACCTCTCTAGCCCTTGTATTGCTCTCTGCCTTCTGTCCTCACATTTCACTGGTTTTGAAAGGGAGAAATATAATGCACTTTATAAATCTATAGAGAGATCTTCCACAACAAAAAAAACCTCAAACAAATGTCAGCAACAAACATTTTTGATATGCATGGAAGTACAGTAAACTAGAAAAGCACAAAAATTTAAAGTCTTACCCAATTCCTTTGTTCCTAGTAGTTTGATCATTTAGAATTAATACCTAAATGCAAGCAAGCTGTTGGTGAAAATCCCTTATGATGCTACTTAAACAAAGAAAGTAGAAAGCTTTTGCTCTACACTTAATAAGCATTAACAAATTGTGCAGGCAATACAACTCTGCAAAGGAGAAACACTAAAATACACTAAAAACAAGATGTAAAAGTAAAAATGTTAATACTCTAAAGAGTCCATTAAGCCAGGGGATACATGGGAATTAGGGCCAAGATTATAGAGAAAATAGTTTGTCTGCATATGAACTCAAAGTAATGACTGGTGACAAGAGGATAAGATCCATTGCACCAGATGTTGCTCATCTCTCATAACATGTTTGTGTCACTCAGACTTTCTCCCTAATGCCTTCATCTGATACCCACATATCCGTTGTTCTGGCTTTTTAAAGGCCCTCTGGTGTCTTCCAGATATAGACCAGCTCTATCACAATGATCATTTAGATGAAATGATAGATATCTGTCTAGTTTGGTCACACACAGAGATCTGAGAGTCTCAAATGAAATGAGCCATGGTATTTCATTCTTCCTTTTTGTGAATCAAACTGAAATTGATTAGTGAATACATATATAAGTATCTTCCACATGGCTGCTCCTCCATCCGCAGCCCTGCTTTTCCATTGTGATGAAATTTCACTTGCTCCTGTATGTCATCCCATCTTTTAAGACAGGTCATTTGGGAGTAAGTTTCTTCAAATCAAAGTACGAGTATACCCCACTGCCAGCCTGCAGAGTCTAAGTCAAGAGGTACTGAGAATCTGGCTGTCTTTTCTTTGCCTCATTGAGCTTGCCTTTTAACACCACCATAATTAGTTTTTACCCAGCCTCCAGCCCTAGGTGTCTGGTTTTGTGGGCCGTGTCTCTCAAAGAATCGAACCTGTCTGGCAAACAGAAACAAACTGCCCCGCACAACTTCACTCGTTTGTACACCTCCCTACCAGATTGCTTATTGAACAGCGGGTGTGACAGCTTAAGGGCTGAAGGGGCCAGAGAGGAGCCAGGCAAATTCACACCAAACACAATGTTGCAGGACACCTCTAATTTTTTCATCATTTAAGTTGTCTTGTAATTAATCTGCCTGTACATTTAATTAAAAAGAAAAGTTAAGGGTGTAATCGAAAGCAATGCCTGCCTTGTGAGTCGACCCAGAGAACAATGTGAGTGGTAATGCATCGTGGCAGCAGGGATACATCACGTTAGTTAATCTGAAGTTGACCTCAGAGCAACTTGAAGAAAAAGAGCAAATAGACACTATACTGTGCTAGATCTTCAAGTCACATAGACAGACTTGCCATTTATTTCCTCTAAATTATTTGAAAGGCAGAATTAATGTGACAGTTTAGATTGGTTACTGTAATCCCATTAATAGCCTTTCTGCTGCTTTACTTAATTATTTTATTCTCTGTTCCTACACACAATCAGACGGCATACATGCTACCAATTCATTATAGGCCTAACGGCTCTTTGTTTTTGCATAAAATTCAGCATTACAGGGTGAAGATGACTCACAGCAGCTCATGCCCTGTCCATGATTAGAGGAGGACAGATGCACTCTGCTGCACAGATCACTTATTTCTCAGCCTGCATTATTTTGCACCCTCCAACGTAAATGAATAATGGAAGAAAGACCAAACCACGCACAGTCAGCTTGATTGCTAATGGCACGTCATGCTTGATTTTGGCATGCCGCCATATTCTGCCAAACAACATCTGTGACATGTGTGTGCAAGGAAGAGGAAACAAAGCAATTTCAGAATTCATTTGAGCCGAGTCAGTCAGCGATGGTCCAGTGACAATGTTTTGTGCTTGGTGGAAAAAAACACAAAAACAACAACCCCAAAACGTGCTGTGGGTAAATGAGAGTGAAATAATGACAAGTGGCAGGAAACACAAATAACACAGGATGGATTTTACTGTATTTGTGAGCCAAAATTTGGTTGGCTGATATGTCATACACAATGGTATGCATTTTATGGCTGTTATGATACATATTTCATTTTTTGTATGTGATACACTAGAAATGTTGAACAATATATTATTAATTATAAATCCATTAAGATAAACATATATGAACTATTTATATGAAATTGCACAAAAGAAATTACTTTTTTTTACTATTTTTTTTTACTTTACATACTTATTCACAGTGCCTGTACAGGTTGCTTCACTTTAAAACACAACTCTAGGTTGTACTGACATTCACTAACCCTTTGGGTTTGTTATTAGTGGCATGACAGTCTTAAACTGACCTAAACCTATAGAATTTAATTTTGTTTCAGGGTCATGTTGTCGTGTGGGCCATTCCTCAGGGGATTTTCAAGAGGCATGTAACAGTTTTTAAATATAATAAAATAATGCACAATAACAATACTCATCATCATCATCATCATCATTATGCAACACTGATGTAAAGCTCTCATCCTGAGCTCCTATGCCTTCGTTAAGTAATTTTCTATTTGTTAATACCAAGTTTTTCAAACAACTGCTTTAGTCACAGTGGATTTGCTGTATTGCATTATGTTCTATTGTATTTTTAAATCCATTTCCTTTATATCATTAAACAAAAGATGATGAAGTTTTTCAGCGTAAATGGCGGTAAAAATAGTAAAAAAAAATTGCAGGCCTATTCGTTTTCCATTTCCCCTAAATCACTAGTTGGACATCTTTTTTTGTTTTCTGACCCATTCCAGCATGAAGAGGCTGTACACAAGCTCTCCCACCTCTTCACTGATTTTTAGAGTTGTAACAAGTACAGACATGCCCAGAAAATCAGAAAATGCCTAATTTTGCTATCATCAACCACTTTGCTCTTTGGATCTGTCATATGGACCCAGCCCCAGTGATGGACCTGAGCAAACAACAGCTTAAATAGATATCTTAGAAATCCGTATAAACTATCTATCTATCTATCTATCTATCTCTCTCTCTCTACATATATATATATATATATATATATATATATATATATA
>VUQH01025848.1:11116-28795 GCA_015106775.1 Etroplus canarensis
CTCTCACTCTAGTCCCTGGATCTCAGGATCCTTCAAGGACATCAGACAGTGATCGCACTCTGGCTGAGCGAGCTAGCTCAAGCCCCTCTATAGCATCCCTGGAGGCCACTGAAGACAACATTCACCCTGGAGCCGTAACAGATGGACTGTTGAGCTCCCCAGTGGAAGCAGTAGATGACCGGATATCTGACTCCCTCTCTGAGGAGCACACAGGAGCCCCACAAGGCCAAGCCTCACCGAGACGCAGCCTCTCTCTGGCCTTCTGTTTGCTTCAAAGCTGTGTTGTCTACCGGCCAGTCCGGAGCCCAAAAGGGAGCAAGCTGCCAGTCTTGCTCCGACAAAGCCCCAGCAATGGAGGCACAAGGCTGTGTTTTACTGATCCCGTTCTGGGAATGTCATATAGAAGCCCAAATGGAGAGAGAGACAACTACATGCCAACCCCTGAGCTGGAGACGCCTCTGATCAGGCTGGAAGTTGATCAGGATGAGGATCAGGATCTGAACCTGGCTGACATGGAGGAGTTATTAGAAGATTTGTACATAGACTATCCTCCTCCACCTCCCCACCAGGTATAAAACCTTGATCAGAATGAGGAAGTCGCTGAAAAGAAGTATTTCATTACTGCAGAATGAGGATTTTCCATGCAGTGGTGAAGCAGACCTTTGATTGGCAAATTTGCAGCATCTGCAGTACCCTGAGTGAACCAGCTCAACAGGCTTTGATGTTTGACAGCACGGCCTGCCCACAAAACCATTATTCTCACCTCTCTTTTTTATTTAGGTTACCTATCCTCACTATTCAGCTGCCAGTCATTTAAATTCTACTCACAGCCTCTCCAGCTAGCTTTTACCCAGAAGGATGTAACATTCAGTAGTGTGTGTGTTTAGGGTTCCATGTGTGGAAATGCTATACATTACAAGAGCAGTCAGGTGTGGGTAAGCAGTGACACATAGCATGGCCTAATTACCTAGTCTGTATGTGTAAGTGTGCACGCACAAAGAACTCATATAACACTCAGTAAAGCATGGCAGCACAGTTGTTATTTTAATTTATTATTATTACCTTAATATGTTAGGTCAGGCTTCAATTTGTTATTGTTTGTCTGATTTAGTGTTTATGATAAAGATTTTTAGGGAACTGAGCATTTACAGGGACAAGTATAGCAGCTAAATTGCAGGCCGAGCCTTTATAGAGTCTTCCAGTTTTTCCAGTCTAGTAAACAGGATTTTCTGCTCCAATATGTAAGGATAAGCATGTGTGGATTGGTTTGTGTATGTGCTGTGTTTAAAAATACAGTTTTCCCAAATTAATAATCCTTTCCAATACTTTGTGAAGGGAATGGAGTTATCTGAATCCTGTGTTTTTGCTTATGAGTATGTGATTTCTGAGCAGGGACTGATCTCTGAATTGGGTTAGATATGGGGAGACATTAAGACAAAGTGACTCCACTACTGCCCTATTTTCATTCTGAGCCCTTGAGGCAAAATGATCCACGCAATGTCAGGCCACCCTGTCATCTCAGCATTGGTTGGCTGCTAAAGTAACACTATTTAATGATATAGTACCTTTTATATAATAATCTGAAAAAGAATCGTTACAGCATTGTAGCATTTATTGATTTAAAGCTCGGCTGCACTACACAAACTAGTCTGTTCACAAACTACACAAACCAAAAACATATAATGACGTTCTTCGTCTAATTTACCTTGAATCATTTATACAGTGGTAATATATGTATATAGCAGGCGCACAGAGCACTGTGGGTGTACTCACTCATGCATACAGATGCTCACAAACCAAGTAGCTCTTTCCTTTTCATAGTACACACATGAATGAGCAGAGTTTATATTTCTTGTACACGAATAGTATTATGCAATCCAGTGTGATGGTTATGTAGTCTCTGCATTTTTTATAAATTTTGGGAGAAAATATTTTCCATCAATAATTCATCTGCTAGACTTGGTCAGAAGCCTAAGCAGACGTGCATATTGTGAATTGTTTTATAAGGTTAAACTCTCATCTTAACCTTATTTATTTTTACAGAGCCTTGTTGAAGAGCAGCAGAGTCAACTCAACCGGTATGAATGTGCAGCTGGTCAGTGTGTCAGCGAGCTGCAGAAAGCCCAGCTCCAGGTCCAGTCCCTGCAGGCCAAGATCCAAGAGAGCGAGGCCAATAATATGGTGACACAGATTAAAACACATTATTACAGCTGATAATATTCTGTTATTGTGCATCAGAGGCAAGATGACAGTCTTAACCTCACCCCTCTGTATCCTGCAGAAGCTGCAGGAGAAGCTGGATGAGATGGAGTGTGAGCTGCGTTCACTCCGCCAGGCTGCTCAGAGTCAGGAAAGAACCATTCAGGGCCTCACTGAGTCTATCAGCACTAAAGACTGTGAGGTGTGTGTCTGTTAGTACCTTAACAATAATCTGTATGAGATAATTTCTGAAAGTGTTGCAAGTTTGTAATACATTCTCCTCAAAGGCTCAAGAGCTGTACCAACTAATTGAAGGGCAAAACTCAACACTGTGTAAGCTGCAGGAACTGGCCCACCGCAACCAGCTTGGTCAGTGCAAGGTGAGATCTAATATACATATAGTGGTGGGAACCCTGATCCAGATGTTTTCCTCAAATGTCCAGAATGTTCTCCTTAATGTGAAGTCATGCTGTCTGTTTGACCTTGGTCTGTGGTTGTTTCTTCTTCAGGCGCCAGCAGGAGTGAGTGAGTCCTTGGTGCTTGCTCAGCTACAGGGCGAGCTGGTCGGGGTGCAAAGCTCCCTGTTCTCTCTTGGACTGGAGCTGGAGGCCAGCCAGAGGAGTCTGAGACAGAGCCAGAGGCAAGGAGATGACTTGATGAGGTTCAAGGAGAGACTAAACTCGGATCTGCAGGAGGCACTGCAGCACAGAGAGGTCACTGAAAAACACAATCAGGTTGGTCTGATTTCGACTGTGAGTAAACCAAACTGTTAAAAGGAGACTTGAAGAAATGTATAAGGCAGCGTGTGTAACATGCATTCTTTGGGCTGTAGGATCTGCGCTGCACCCTTCACAAAATTCGCTCTGAGCTTCAGGCTAAAGAAGCAGCATTAAAGGAGAGCGAGGCAGAGAAACTCACTGTGGTGCAGGAGAAAGACAGGAGCATCACACAGCTCAAATGCTCTCTGCAAGACAAGGAACAGCAGTTGCAGGTGACGTGCACAATCCCACACACTTTGCATACATACTATATATACACGCACGCACAGATTTCTTATTCTGTCTAAAAATATTTATATCTGTAGGAGTACTCGGAGATGCTGGAGTCAGCGGGAAGCTCCAAGCCAAGAGACGCCCTACTGGAGAAACTGAGGGAGCGTATTAAAGATAGAGACAGAGCTCTGGAGGTAAAACACCAACACATATATTTACAGCAGGGAGTAAAACTCATGGCATCTTGGTAAAAATAGTGATACTGAAATACAAGTCTTCTGAGCCTCTGTTCCATTTGTGTCATGTATCCTGTGTGATTCATTGGATTGTACAAACTGTAGTACATTCAGAGCAGAGACAATGCAGAGGCTTTTTTTCAGAAAAGAGATAAGTTTGCACCAGTCAAGAGTCACTGGCACACAATAATGCAAGCTCCTCACAAACCAGAAAGTCAGAAAACACTCATATTTTACCACCAGTGCAGTAAAAATGCTTATTTAAAAAATGATGAAGGTTGAGGGGGCTTGTAAAGTGATGTTTCCTCCCCCATCACGGCCTGCAGCAATCAATTGATGACAAGTTCCGCTGTGTGGAGGAACGTGAGGGTCAGGTGAGGAGGCTGCAGCTGGCCCTGAGGGAGAAGGAGCGAGACCTGGAGAGACTCCGCTGCATTCTGTCCAACAATGAAGAGACTATTACGGTACACTCATTAAACACAGTACAACGATACCAGAACTGTCAGTCCATGAAGTATGTTTGATATGGAGACACCAGAAAATTCTCTATTACACTGTTTAAAGATCAGATTTTAGAAGAAGCCAGAGCACCGCTACCCCCTGTGTTACAGCTGATTGTGTTGGTGCATCTTGTTGACATATCAGACATGTAGTAAATGAAGTTATATATTTCTCTTTTTGGTGATCATAACCTTTAGAGTCTTGATGCTTTGGTGCGAGGTAAAGAACTGGAACTGGAGCAGGCAGCAGAGGCATATAGGAACCTCCAGTGGCTGAAGCAGCAGAATGAAGAGAAGGAGAGAAACTCTCTGAGAGAGAAAGACACAATCATAACCCAGCTACAGGCAGCACTGCAGACACGTAGCCAGGAGACACAGGTAACACGCAAATTTACAGCAGCCTTCTATATCTCTGGCTTCCAGTTGTTTGTTGTGTAAATGTTCAAAGCTTTGAGAAGCATCACATGTGGTCAGACCTGTCTTACTAGTTCTCTTTCCAAACACAGAAGGTGTGCTGACACTGCTTCTCTCTGTATGCTGTTTTGTGCATGTGCAGGATCTCACAGCCGCCCTCATCGCTAGAGTTCAGGCTGGTCCCACTGAGGTTGTGGAGGAGCTGAAGGCTCGGCTGGCTCTGAAAGAGAAGCTCTTCCAGGAGCTGTTGTCAGACCGCAGCCGCCAGTCTACAGAACACCAAGAGCAGATTCAGGATCTGCTCAGCACTCTGAGCTCCAAAGACCAGTATCTGCAGGTCGGCTGCCTTGCTCGTATGATAGTTGATATGGAAATGCAACACGCAGATTATAGATTTGGGCTCAACAAAAAAGAAGATTAAAGAAGAAATGTAACTTAATCACTCTTTCTCTGTCAGGACTACTCCTACAGGCTTTCCTTAGTAATCAGTGAGCGGACTGGCCAGCTGCAGGAGCTTCGCAGACAGCTGTCACAAAGAGAACAGGAATTACATGAATTGAGATGGGAGAAGGAGAGGGAGGCAGGAGGAGAGACGGAGCATCTGCAGAGTCTGCTCAAAGAGAAGGAGGCCTTTATTAAGGTACCTGCTCCTGTATTTCCCTTGGCTTTTTCTCTTGCTTTATATCCTATGCACCTGGTCTTCACAAGCTACTTTTTCACTCTATCAGGAAATGATGAAAGCCCAGGAAGAGGCCATGCAGCCATTTTCAAAGGAGAGTGAAGCTGAGATGAAGGCTCTGAAAGAGGAGATGCAGCTTGTGCTGAAGAAAGAGGTGGAGGCTCAGGTATTTGTGAGGACCTTGAGATGATGCACACAAATTCCTTGTGTTTTATATCACAAGCCACATCTTTGTTTCCTTTCCTGCAGAAGGAGATCTCTGCTCTGCGTATATCTTTGGCTCACCAGCAGTCGGGAGAAGTGGCCACAAAAGAAAGCTCTGATCAGAAAGTATGAGTTTGCTTCATTCTTAATCAGTTAGACAGTATTTAGAAAGTTGTACTACTTGAGAAATAACCATCTCTCCTTCTCAACCCTGCCTTCCAATGTGATCCAGTACGTGCTGGAGCAGCTAGTGTCAGAGTACAACAAGTTGAATGATGCCCTGAGGGCAGAGAAGAGAATATACCAAAACCTCACGCACATACACAAGAGTGATAGGTAGGGAAGCTGTATGCAATTCTTGTGATAGTCTAGATTCCTAGGATTTTTTTGAGAGTTTGTTTTAAAAAAACACAATTTTTTTTCTACTTTTTAACTTTGCAGCAGCTCAGAGAAGATCCGGGCCCTTCACACTGAGCTGGATTCAGTTCAGGCACTCCGCGGACAGCTGGAAGAGGTCCTGGCCAGGACCCGTAACACGGCCCTGCTGCTGGACAGGGCTACTAAACGGCACCCTGACTTTGGAGGTGGGAATGGGCAGGGTCCAGCCTCCAAGGCTGCAAACATCATTGTCACTAATGCTTCTTGATGCTCTGTCTGACCACAGCACCGCTCAGTGACATTGAATCACCACTCTTAATGTGAGATGGAGCTGTCTGCAACCACTGATGGTCAGGTTTATGAAATATTGTGTTGTTAAAGTATGAGAAAAGTATAAATAAGCCAAAATCTGACCCTCAGTCTGCAGGTAGCTTTGTCCAGACAAACCCTACTCACATCAGCAGATCCCTGTTTAGATTAACCCTAATGGTGTAAAAGTGGAAATGTGCAACTCGGAATTTAATTTATAAATATATTTTGTGAGTGTGGTGTGAATCTGTTTTTATATTGTTTTTGAGAACTGCCTGCATATTGCTTTGTAGTTCAATTGTTCTCTATTGCCATTCTGTGTACTGTCTCTCACCAGTGTTACTCTTTCAGCCTTACTATCACAGTGACATCACGTTTTGTGGAAATATTCAAGCCCATGCCTTACAGTGAAATGTCTCACCATCCATCATTTGTTTTATATCATCTGTTTGTCAACAGGATGTGCACTCTTAGCGAAGGCCCAAGAAACAAATCCAAAAAAGATGGCCAAGTACTTTCATTCCAGTTTCGTGTCAAACCTGGGCTTTAGCTTTAACAGATATGCATGGTAGAGTAGGTCAGCCACATTAGATATGGGCTGGTAGATGCGCTGATTGCTTTATGTTATGCAAATTTAATATGATATGCATACTTTTTAGGATCTCTGCTTGTAGGTTCAGTTTTGTACAGAAATAGGATAACATAATGTGAGCAGTTTTGCAGTCTGCACTGTGCTCCCTATTAATAACTGAAGATGTGAATACCAGAAATAAAACTTGCCCATAAAATATTTATATTAGGTAGAGTACATTTTCTAGGGAATTGTGCCCTGATCCTTTCGTCTAGCCTTACAGATGGAATCATTGTCAACACTTCTTTTTTTTGTATTTTAAATGCATCAAAAATAAACGTGCTTGCTTTTTGTCAAAAGCACTTCTGGTATGGATTTCTCTTTATTGTGTTTAATTAGGAATTTGTTTTATTCCAGACCTGAAACATACCACCCCAACCCCCAACCCTCCTCTTGGTCCTTGATAAACCTTCCTTTTTTACCTATAGATCAACCCACAGGCTCTTTTATCTCTTTGAACTCATTACACAGAATAGAAATATTTACTTGTCTTCCTCAGCCTCCCAACATTGTCGTGTTTATCTTAATATGCAATTTTAAAACCATAAGAACACATAATAAAATTGTTTGTCAATTGTCACATCAAACAAGAAAGTGTATTATAGACAAATCCAGTCCGAATTAGTTTCCCTTCATGTCCTCGCTCCCTCATGCATGATAATGTGGCATGGTTTTCATGTTTGCATGGCTGTTCTGCTGTAATACCCAGTGAGATATTCATAAATATAAAATAAGGGAAGCCTGTGTTCCCTGTCACTAGGTATCCTTACTGTAAAGTTATTTTAAATTGAGATACCAACCAAACAGAATACACAGTTTCAAGCAGGGCCCCTTGCTACATGTGCCACGTGTGCAGTGATATGCAGTGTCACAGTGTGTAAACAGGGCCCCACATTAAGCCACTTTGTGCTTGCCGAACACATTGTTCAATCAATAATAGCCCAGTAGTTTGGCCTCTCGATGGCAGCGCAAAGATATCTGGTGCTGAATTTTTAACTTTCATTCTTCATTAAGTGTGGAGATATTTTGATTATTATTTCCCATTAAACTTTCTATGTCCTGCTAGTACAATCAGCAACTGTAGGAACACACCCACACCCATAATTCACATATAGCACTGCACAGCGTGTATATGCAGCTCATTTGGACCTATTATGTAAAACAATTTCCTTTTGAAATTCCTGTCAGTCACTTTCCACTGAACTGCTTCTTCCTCTAGTCCAGCATTCACACGTATGTTCCTTCATTGCTCTTTGTGTGAGTGTGTCTATGTGTATATGTTATCAGAGACACAGAACAGAGAATAGGATATATGTTGCACAATCACCACTAACTCCCTTAATGGGTGCAAATAGCAGTTACTCAGGATCCATCACAACTGTTTTATGTGTTAAAGTTGCTCTTATGAGCGTAAACACACGCTCACACACACACACACATACTTAGTGCACTGGTTTTTGGCTGGCTTGTAACTTATGACATAACATTTCCCTTAAGTCCCATGACTTCCAACGTGGTGATTCAGTGCAGAGACAGAGGAGTGGAAAGAATGGGATAGAGAGTGGATACCAGGGAGAGAGAAGCTTGAAAATCACGGGGCTAAAAAGCAAAACAGTTTGTTAAGATTTAAAGAAAACTAAAACAAGTAGACGCTGACACTAAATGGTTATTTTGTTTCCAGAACTCAGCACAGAGGAGGAAGAAGAAGAGGAGGGAGATGATGAAGACGGCAGCAGTGAGGAGTTCACAGACAGCATAGAGGAGGATGACGATAATGTGAATGCCAGAAGTTTGATCTCTGGTCAGGTAAATGGCCTTTAATAAAGTTTCATTATGAAATAAGTCATAATCTTGTGACTTAAATAGTAAGAGCTAAGAAGTAATGTTTTTTCTGACTTTTCAGGCTTCTGTGAAGACTCGCGGACCTGAGTGTGTGACCGGAGGGCTGGTGAGGGGGGTACTGCCCCAGAGGGCTGATGTAAAGCAGCTTGATGAAGCAAAGAAGACACTCGAGGTTGAGCTTAAAGAAATAAAGGCACAGCTGGAGAGAGATGGATACACCTCTGTAGCTCAGATGAGGTGTGTATTATTTTTAATGATGTATTGTTTGCCTGATGATGTTATGTTTGATGGCATCAACATGTTTATTCAGCTTTCTGTTTGTCTTTTGCCAGGACTGCCCTGCAGAGGTTGCAGCGGGAGAACCAGGCCTTGAAAGAAAGCCAGGCACGAGCTGGAGAGGTGGAGCAGGGGGCAAACAAAGAGAAGAGTCTGAGCCCAGAAGAACAGGACGAAGAGGAGGAGGAGGAAGAAGAAGAAGAAGAAGAAGAGGATACTGAGGAAGAAGATGAAGATGAAACGTCTCCTGTGTCAGCGGGGAAGCGAGGTCCTCCATGTGTTAGTCCAAGTGACGAGCCGGGGAAGAGGCACTGCATGAGGCCACGCTCTCTGAACCTGGGCACACTGACGTCCCACCATCTCACACACCAATCTGAGACGGTAACACATTATACATTCATTATCATTTACAGTTTTGTTATTTCCCTTTATATCTGACAAAGTGTTAAAGAGAATAAAATAACCAGACAAATGAATACATAGTAGTGAAGAAAGTACTTTAACTGGACAATTAGATAATGCTTAGAATTTAACTGCAATAAAATATTTTTATATTGTCGGTATTCCAGGTTACCACAGTGCTAAATGGAATCATATTCATCACTTGTTTTCGGCATGTAATCTAGTTCTTACTCAAGAATCAGAATGTTTTATTTAGTTTTATGTGATAATAAGCCTTCAATACATGAGCTGCTGTATGTTAAAATAATTAAATGATGTAACTGTAAAAATTCCATATTAATGTTACTGAAACACTTTGCTTTTGAAGGAGATGGAAGGTGCTGGTAACAGCTCTGAGGTCAGAGTGCTTTGGAAAGATAAAGAGGGTGGTCTCCGTAGTCAGGTGTCTCGTCTGCATTCCGATCTGGCTCTAAGCCACCAGGAGAACAGAGACCTGCAAGAGAGGCTGATGGTGTCTGAGGCCACAGTCCAAGCTCAGGCTGAACAACTAAAGGAGTACAGAGATCTACTGAGTGAGTCACTGTCAAGAGCATGTGTAAAGGCTGACATGATTTAGAGAAATACACTAAAATATACATCAGACTTTAAATGAATGTCTATTATTTAGTATGCAAGACTGAAATATGTTCTCTCGTGTTTATACAGCAGAGACTTCTGTCCAGCAGGCCAATAAGCAGGTGCAGGTGGATCTTCAGGATCTGGGTTATGAAACTTGCGGGCGCAGTGAGAACGAAGCAGAGAGAGAAGACACCAGCAGCCCAGGTGATCAACAAAGATCAGATTTGTCTTAGACCAAAACAATCCATATTCTTTAAAAACTCTCATTAATAAAGTATTAAACTATCCCCTGATCTCTTCCTCTTTCAGAGTTTGATGACTTAGAGATGTGCACATCGCTTTCCCATCATCAGGATGGTGAGGGTGGCTGGTATGCTGGAAACTGCAGTGGTAACAGTGGCGCTTATGAAATAAGGAATGAGTCAGCCTCTCTACAGCACCTTGTCCAGGATCTCCGCTCACAGCTGACTCGCTGCCACAAAGTGATCCGTGGACTGCAGCTCCGTGTCCGCTCGTTGTCTGCCACCAGCGACTACGCCTCCAGCCTGGAGCGTACTCCCCGGAAGGTACTAACTCTGCGTTAACTGCTGTCCTTTTAGATTTATTTTAGGTTCAAATCAATTGTAGATCTAAAAAAAGCATTTCTTTTCATCTTTAGGTGAACTGGGCATTTGAGAGATCACCAGCTCCCAGCGGCATGGATGAGGATGAAGGCTGGATGTCCGATACCCAAGGGGTTCGCCAAGGGTCCAAGCCCAGCAGGGAGCTGCAGGAACTGATGGAACGAGTTGCATCACTGGAGGCTCAGTTGAAAACCAACAGACTGGAGGGCAAGAGCCAAGCAGAAGAAGGGAAATGTGCCACCTGGCCTGGGTGAGTTGGCATAGATGAAGTGGCAGTGTTGCACAATTTTTTTAAATCTAGAATCAGTCAACGGATGCACATGAACATGTTTATCCATATGACTGATTGTAGTGCTCAGGAAACGTCTCTGTTAAAACAGTGGTTCATTTTGTCTGTCTGGCTGCTGTTTTTCTTCCTCCGTGTACAGGAAGTACAACTCTCTTATCCAGGCACAAGCTCGTGAACTGTCACACTTGAGACAGCGGATGAGAGAAGGACAAGGAGTCTGCCATATCCTAACCCAACACCTGGGAGATACCACCAAGGTGCTGCAAAAACACTCAGTTCTTATTTCAGTGGTATTTTATTGTCTGCATTTTATCAACATGGAGAGACAATAAAGACCAGGGGAAGTTTTGCAGTTAATTTTCACATATATGACTTAATTCTCAACAACTTTCAGGCTTTTGAGGAACTTCTGCGAGCCAATGATATTGATTACTATATGGGTCAGAGCTTCAGAGAGCAGCTGGCACAGAGCACTGCCCTGGCACAAAGAGTGGTCACCAAGATTAGCGGACGTACGGAACATTTTTTCATTGCAGCTAAACTTACAGCAACCTGTTTGCAATTTGTTTGAATTCTCAGTGTGCCATCTTTCTTTTTCTTTCTGTAGGAGAACATGCAGAGAGCCATGAGGACAAGACAGGCCATGAGTTGCTTGCCCTACGGTGAGCAAGCTTGTTTATAATCACGCACGCGTGTGTGTGTGTGTGTGTATGTGTATGTGTGTGAGAATATACAAAATACTCCACAATTTAGAGTGGAAGCAAGGTAGGCCAAGTTGTGATCTTTGTCCACGACCAAGTGTCTGTTCACTTTTGCCTTCAAAATAAGATGGCGACAGCCTAATATCGAAATTGAGGCTTGGAAACCAAAAAATCGACAAATCATTGGTGTGCGCACAGCTAGTGAGACATTCATTTAACATCAACAGTACATGGTACCTTTTACTGTTTAAAATACTGAATGAAATGTGATGGCCATGTTGGAATAGTAGTGTACAGTGTGTCTGTATGGGTGATAATACAAATGCACACTATGTGGACAAAAGCTGTGGGCCACCAAAACATTACACCCACAGGAGCTTTCATAACATCCCATTCGAACTGCATGAGCAGTAATATTAAGTTGCTCTCCCCTTTGAAGCTACACCATCTTCCTCTCTTCTTGGAAGGCTTTCTACAAGATTTTTGCCCATTCATTCAGAAGAGCATTTGGGAGGTCAGACACTAATGTTGGATGAGAAGGCCTGGCTCACAATTTCCATTCTAGGTCATCCCAAAGGTGTTGGATGGGGTTGAGGTCAGGGCTCTGTGGGAGCCAGTCAAGCTATTCCACATAGACTGTGGTGTCACCTGCACTATTGTCCAAAATACCTCGGAAACCTGAAGAATTAAGATTTATCTTCAGTGGAACTAAGGGCTCCTGTCCAACCCCAGAAGAATAACCTCATAGCATTATCCTTCCTACACCAAACATTACATGTACAATTGGTGCAATACAGTCAGGGAGGTAATGTTTGCTTGGCACTCACCAAACCCAGACTCATCTATCAAACAGCAAGTTAGACAAGTGGGATTCATTACTTCACAGTACAAGCTCCCAGCACACAGTTTTGTGCTGATGTTAATGTCAGAGGAGGTTTGGAATTCTACAGTTACTGAATCAAGTGTTTTACAGTCTAGGGTCCCTCAGCATAACCTCCTGCTCTGTAACTTTCCGATACCACACTTAAATTCAGTGAGCCCTTTAGAATGACCCATTCTTTCACAAATGTTTGTAAAGATAGACTGCACGGATATGTGCTTGATTTTATACACCTGTTAAAGTGGGACTGAATATAACACCTGAATTCACAGATTAAGAGGTGTGACCCAATTCTTTTGTTCACATACTCTGTAATCTATAATCATGTCTTTTTCAATTGAGTCTTAATAGCAGTTTACAGCTGAAAAACTTGAAATCTTCTTCACTATTCATCTTCAAAACATACTGCTAAGATTATGTTTTGTATGTATGTATGAAAAATCTGAGTAGAATGCACTGCAAGTTTTTCACTATATAAGCTAGACAAAAACGTCTCAGCCTTTAAGTCTTCATAAACTAAAGACTGTGGTGTCACCTGCTGGATTGTGATCTGTTGACCTCCCCTGAACTTATTAGCTTAATTTGCAGAGCACTGACTCTGTCCTAGTGATTAGTTTGCACTGTCATGTGGCATGCTGTGTCACATGAGGAACTGTGCGCATAGCTGCTTATGTTGGTGAGAAGACAGAAGGTTGCTGTTAATCCACAATCAGGCCACCACACGAATCATTTAAGTTACTTTAACTGAACAGACAGCTTGCAAGTGTCTTACCAGACAGGCTTAAGGTGCTCAGTGTTACTGTATCCTTCAGAGGTGGCAGACTGTTTCTGCTGGATTTATGCTACGTCATTTATTCATGGATTTCTGTTGTATTGACACCTGCTCCTGTACAGATAAGTGTTTGTTTTAAATTTCAGTTTCCAGCATTTTTTAAGGGTTATCAGAAAAGTTTGGTCAAGTGAAGAAATATCATAAAACAATTGAGAATCTATTTTCATTAGGTTTTTATTATTATAATAAACTCACAAATCTCAGGCTGTAGTGCATGGCTTTGTCGATCTTTTTTACTGGACTGGACTGGCAGTCAGATGGCTCCCATGTGGAAATGTATTACTTCTAAAAGCATACATTCGGGAACACTGTATTCTTCTTTTCATCTGGTTAAGGCCAAGCAGGAGGGCCATGCTTTTCTTTAAAGATGCTGTCAGAGAGGGAGTGGGCTCATGCTTTGACAACTAAAAGAGCAAATGAGACATGCATACATGAAATAGTGGCTTGGAAGGCCTCTAGACACACTTCCATTTCCTAAGTGTGTGTGGTTGCTAGTATCTGGAGAGTCACTTACTGGAAGTGATGGCTGATACCGGGTTAGACTGATTGCTCGCCTATATGCATGGCCCTGAGCAATCAGTCTATCTCTGATTTAATCTGGTTCAAATTTGGTTGCTTTATTTTTTATTTTATTTACATAGAAGACATCTGCACATTCTCACATGACTAATAAACTGACAGCATATCTAGTGTTAAAGTCATGTGGGGCAAACCATTGTACTACTAGTGCTGGTCCTAAGTCTGGGTAAATGGGGAGGGTTGCATCAGGAGGGCATTTGGTGTAAAATCTTTGTCAAATCAAATAAAGCAGAAGGCAAAGCTGGAGGTGGCAGAGTTGAAGATGCTGAGGTTTTCCCTGGGAGTGACCAGGATGGACAGGATTTGAAATGAGTTCATCAGAGGGACAGCTCAAGTCGAGTACTTTGGAGACAAAGTCAGAGAGGCAAGGTTGAGATAGTTTAGACATGTGCTGAGGAGGGATAGTAGATATATTGGGCAAAGACTGTTGAAGATGGAGCTACCAAGCAGGAGGACAAGAGGAAGACCTGAGAGAAAGTTCATGGATGTAGTGAAGGATGACATGTACAAAGCAAACAAATGCATAAATGTTTGCTTAGATTCCAGGATGAACTAGTTAGAATTTGGTCATCAGGGTGAACTCACGAAACATGTTTTTGTTCATAACTCAAGAATTCAGATCTTAATTATTACAAAACCTTATACAAATGTGCATTAGGGTAAAATAATGAAGCGATCACACTGCCTGTCCAAAAGGTAAAATTTCAAATTCTCTGTGACATCATGAGTTTTTTTCTGATGCTGATCTTTTAATTTTCATCCTTCTGTGCACTTTCAGGTTGAGCAAAGAGTTGCAGCAGAAAGATAAAATAATTGAATCACTCCACACGAAGCTGCAGCAGCGCCCTGAGACCCCGTCGAGCTGCCATGCCCTCTCTGAGACTACTGACCAATCAGACCGGACGTCCTTGGTGTCTGATGAGTATCCAACCAATGAAGACTTGGAGCTGTGCTCTGATTTGGACACCAGGGAATATCAGGAGGAGCATCAGCTGCGACAGACAGGACACGGATCAGCTCCAGAAGGTATTGTTGAAACTTTATCTTTCTTTCTGTAAAATGTGTCTTTCTATCATTTCACCTTCCATTCCCCTCTTTTAGTCCATTCTTCTATCCCTCCTCCTCCTCCTCTTCATGGCCTTCTCAAGTCTTCAAGCAGCTGTCCCAACATGCTATGTTCAGCCACTGTGGGTTTGACCAGAGGTAGGGGACTCACAGATGGTTTTGACTTGCAAAGATAGGTCAAATCTTCTTTTTACCTCCTCCTTTCCTGTTCTGTATGTGTCACTTCTTGTCATTCTCCTCCAGCCCTTTGCAGTAAGACTGTCTCCTCTTCCCTCTCTGTCCCCTCGGGCCCTGACGTCTGGGGTTGTGAAGTAACTTCTGACCCCCGGCCCAGGGCCCTATCTGTGATCGCTGTTCGCCCAGAGCTGGACACACTTTACAAACAGATGAATGAGCAGAACAGGGGTGAGGGGCCAGAGAGAGTGTACCATATGTGGAAAAATACATAATACTTGTCTGAAACGATCTCACTTGCAATTTTATGTAATTTTTACCTCATCTTTTCCCGTGTGTGTGTATTTGTACAGGCTTTGAAACTCGTCATGACAAGGCTCTGTTCACTCTTTCACCTGGCGCCCGCAACCAGCATGACCTGTCAAGCTACAGCCAGTTATCCCATCATGCCTTTCAACAATACCAGCTGGGTGGCATCCCTGAAGGCCATTTAATGAAGTCTGACTCAGGTTTAGTGACAGGAGGGCCTTTGTGGGACATGGAAAACTTGGTGGGAAGATATTCTGGGACATCTGCACACCAACCAGGAAGCAGCCAAGGAGGTGGGACACCATATGAATTTCGAGTATTTTTTTGGATGTTCATCTGTCTTTTTAATAAACTGTGTGTATATTGTCCAACTGAAATATCCTTGAACAGGTAGTCACAGAAGAGTTAAATTATTGATACATTATTATTATTATTGTTGTTGTTATTGTTATTTTTATTATTATTATTATTATTATTATTATTTCCAGGGGTAAATTTGATTGAGGAACACCTCCGGGAGGTGAGGTGTCTCCGTCAGCGTCTGGAGGAGTCCATTCAGACCAACGAGAGGCTTCGACAACAGCTTGAAGAAAAACTGGCCACCACTGGGCGTGATGGAGGTACTGTAGCTTCCCACACTTGAGTAACAGCAGACATTGTCACTTCTTTGTCTCTAAGGAATGACACGATTTTATTTTTGTCCAGGGGCTCCAACAAACATTTATATTCAGGGACTGGACACAGTCACTCAACTGTCCAACGAGATCAGAGTCCTGAAGGAAGAAAACATGGGTCTACAGTCACGCCTGCAGGCCAGCACAGGTACTTCTTTGAATGGCCAGGAGTCATTTGAGAGAAGTTGTTTTGATTTTTTAGGTATATTTACATGAGCCCATGTAGTCTCTCCTCTGCCCTCAGACACAAGTGAGGAGGTGATGCAGCTGAGGGAGGCAGTATTTACTGCACGTGCCCGCCTGAAGCAATCAGAGCTGGAAGCCGAGCAGTGGAAGGAGGAGCTAAGACGGCTGCAAGCCCACAGTCAGGAGCAGGGGCAGCAGATTCACACATTAAGGCAGGAGCGACAGGCTGGGCAGGAAAAAACTAACAGGTGTGTGTGTGTTTGTTTGAATTGTGTAACAGACAGAAATTTTATCTGTCTGTGTGTTTACATATGTGTTCTTGAACTGTTACCTTCTTATAACATTATCTGTGCATTGTCAGGCTCCAGCATGAGGTGTCACTACTGCAGCAGCAGCTGTGTGAGAGCAGGGAACTCATCCACTCCCTGCAGAGTGAACTACATGTTTATGATCGAGTGTGTTCCAGCACAAAGGCCAACAAAGGTCAGTCTATTAAGCTAGCTCTGCACAATATGCTACATTATAGCATGGCTATAATAAATATATAATTTAAAGTCACTATGTGTAGTGTTCCTATAGAATCCTTTACTTTGGTGCCATCTGGTGTTAGCTGAATGAATAGACAAGGATAAAAGTAAGCCGGCTGCTCAAGTGTTTTTTTGTAGGGATGGGCTGGACACTATTTGAACATTCCTAACCCAAACCTCAGCTGCTTTCAAATCACTGTATGTTCTCGTTTGCTTTTGATGAAGCCCCACAAAGTTTTGAGGCTGTGCTCTTACGCTTTTCACGTTTTAGCATTTATTAATCTGACTGCACCACAGATTTTGTTCTTCAGTTTTTGTTTTGGTAGCTGCTGAACAGCTTACATCACCAGTAAAAGTGAGAGCAAATTTTACATGTATAAACTACTGTATTTCTTTGTATTTTAATGAATTTTCAGAGCTTTTTTTATTTATAAAAGATTTAGGCAGAATTCTTTACAGCTCAAGAAGCATTTCTCGAACTTTTGACAAATATGTAAATTCACGAGCAAGGACCTCAACCGCAAATCCATGTGACACTTTTACTGATGATGATACAAAGAGCTAGACCAGAAGCTATGGTTTGGAGAATACCTCAGAGAGGCAGCTCCCATGCCTTCAGATCCCCCAGTACCTTTAAGAAAGGTTAGAAAACAGAGAAAAAAAGTGAGGGTGGGCCCTGGAAACAAGAATAAATGCAGGGCAAGCAGGCTTTTATAGATATACTGCTGGAAGGGGAGTATTTGGAGTGTGGGTCCACTCCTGATATTCAGATAAATTATCTTCAATCAAAGACTTCTTCTTCTTCTTCTTCTTCTTCTTCTTCTTCTTCTTCTTTCGGCTGTTCCCGTTAGGGGTCACCACAGCGGATCATCTGCCTCCATCTCATCCTATCCCTTGCATCCTCTTCCCTCACACCAACCCTCTGCATGTCCTCCTTCACTACATCCATGAATCTTCTCTGTGGTCTTCCTCTTCTCCTCCTGCCTGGCAGCTCCATCTTCAACATCCTTTGTCCAATATATCCACTATCCCTCCTCTGAACATGTCCAAACCATCTCAGCCTTGCCTCTCTGACTTTGTCTCCAAACTTCTCAACATGAGCTGTCCCTCTGATGTACTCATTCCTAATCCTGTCCATCCTGGTCACTCCCAGGGAAAAT
>VUQH01025851.1:4113-18416 GCA_015106775.1 Etroplus canarensis
TCAAATACAAACTGGGAGCTGGTTCCACAGGAAAGGGGCCTGATAGTTGAAGGCTCTGCCTCCCATTCTACTTTTAAAAACTTTAGGAACAACAAGTAGATCTGCACTCGGAGAGCGAAGTGTTCTAATGGGAAAATATGGTACAATGAAGTCTTTAAGATAGGATGGGGCCTGATTGTTCAAGACTTTGTAAGTAAGTAGAAGGATTTTAAATTCAATTATGGATTAAATAGGGAGCCAATGAAGAGAAGCCATTATAGGGGAAATATGCTCTCTCTTTCTAGTCCCTGTCAGTACTCTCACTGCAGCATTTTGGATCAAATGAAGGCTTTTTAGGGAACAGCCAGATAGCAATGAATAGAAGTAATAAATGCATGAACTAGTTTTTCAGCATCACTCTGAGACAGGATGTTTCCAATTCTGACAATGTTGACGAGGTGATAAAAGGCAGTCTTACATATTACTATAATGTGAACATTAAAGGACATATCCTAGTCAAAAATGACTGTCTAGAGTAAGTATCTGGTTAATAAGAGTGTTTCAGAAGTTTTTAGGGCCAAATACAATAACCTCAGTTTTGTCTGAATTTAAAAGTACATTGTAGAGGATTACAGGCCATCCAGGTCATCCAGGTCTTAAAGACATGGCTGTAGTTTAACTAACTGATTTGTGTCATCTGGCTTCACGGATAGCTGGGCATCATCTGTATAGCAGTGAAAATGTATGCAATGTCCAATGGACATTGTTCCAGAACTCTTGCGGTTCGTGGTTGTTTCCAAAACTTAAACCATGCTGCCATGTTCTCTTTAGAGAGAAGTGGTTTTCTCATGGTCTCCCTTCGAAACAAACCACAAGTCCAGTCTTTTACTACTTTTACTTTTAACATGCTAACTAAGACCTGATGAGATGTAGCTCTTGGGTTTTGTTGCAATTTCTCTGCCCATGGGGTGCATTTGCTGGTATGTCCACCCCTGGGAAGTTTGCAGCATTGTGTTACTGCAAACCTGAATGCTCCAGCCCAGTAAACTGCCAAAACGTATGTTTTTGTTTTTTTTATAGATGGTCCCACTGGCCATTGATCAGTTATTCACGTGCATTTGATTACCAGCTCCTGGCTTCTATATACCTTCTACATTCCTATTTTAGCAGTAAGTGTGGGCTTATTTTTCACAGGACTGTAGTCGCTACATAAAAATTAAACAACAAGGCATTTGGATTGCTATAAGCAGTCAGTTGTGTTTTCAGGCAAAATTAACATTTTATTTGAAGTTTGTATTTAAAAAACATATAAAGCATTCACATTATTCAAGTAGAATAATAAATATAAAACAATTTTACTCTGTCAGTGATCTTCATAATCACTGCTTAATAGTTGGAGAGTTGTTATTTGGTTTTGTCCAGTAACATTATGCATGATTTAAAATATAACACACAATCTGGAGAATTTTAGCAGTCCTGCGCTTCATTCTAGATGCGTTCATAGTGGAATGAGCATAATATGGTGCGCTCGAAGCTCACCAGTATCATCCAGACTGCCACACTTCAGTACATGCGTGAAACATTTGAGCACATTCGTGAAGAAAATGGTAAAATAAATGCTTGTGCGAAATGCAATCAGTACTGTCTTGAAAGCAGCTAAAAACGGATGCTGTTGTAGTTACGACTCACATAAGCCACAAACAGGTTAGACTCCTGGATATAGTGCAGCAAAGCTTTTGTCTAAGCAGTTTCACAAATAACATCTGTTAAGTTCCAGTGCTGTTTGATCACAGTCAGTAAAGCACAGATTTTAGGCTCAGTCCAGAGGTAACACAAAAGCTCCCATTGCACCCAGTGTTGTTCCTTTCTATGGCTCAGTTTTCAATTTCCTGCGTGCAACCAAAGGCTGCAGCTAGATCTACAGAACAGACATTAAATAACAGCAATGTGTGAACTGTAAAACAACACTGCTTCATGCAAAACTCTTTTAACAGTTTAATTATCCGGAAAGAAAATTAGATTTCTGTAAATATATTAAGCTAGCAGTTGTATTTTATCCAAATGATTATACGGCGCATGAGCTAGTACACACATTTCTGCAGAACATGCGTGAAAAGGTAAATGAAAAGCAAACACAGCGTGAGTGAAATAACTGCTGCCCATACCCGCTAAAGGCTCAGTGCACAAATTTTCATCTCTGCCTTAGGTTTATAGTCAGCATGCTTACGAAATGCTTTCCTTTACATGATGTTAAACGTAAAAATCCAAATTAATCTGCTCGGACTCTTCATGCACTGTTCTATATTTTGGTTTTTAAAACTCTTGAACTGCAATCTGTCCCTGTCAGAAGTGCAGTGCAAACTTTAAGCATTTCCATTTTGACTTTTCCTTTTAAGGTCCTGACACACATTACGACTATTAAGAAAAAATGGGAACAAAGATCTATTCCAGCCTGGGTCAGTTGGTGTTGTCAGTTTTCAGATCCAGTCCTTGCTGCTATTCTCGCAAAGACTTTATCAACGTGTTTGCGACTTAAGTCAACACTTGGTTTTTGCCCAATTGAAACATACCAGTAAAGAAAAGAAGGAGAAGGACTTTGTAGGATATAGAGTCCAGATTCCATCAAGGAACTCACCCAAACTTTGCACTTTTTCCTCCTTTTATGGCTTTTTTGGGGACAGCATATAAAAAGTATTTCAGTTCAATTTTATTTATATAGCGCCAATTCACAACAAAAGTCACCTCAAGGTACCACACTGTAAGGTAAAGATCCAACAGTACTAGAGAGAAAACCCCAACAATCAGACGACCCCCTGTGAACATGCACTTGGTGACTGTAGGAAGGAAAAACTCCCTTTTAACAGGAAGAGATCTCTGGCAGAATCAGGCTCAGGGAGGGGCAGCCATCTGCCTCTACCGATTGGGGGGTGAGGGGAGAGAGAAGTGAGAAAGGAGAACAAAGAGAGCACAAGCTGCTGTTCCCATCCACATTTGTTTAGGTACAAAAAGAAGCTGCAATCCAGCCGTCCTTGAAGGATTTGGCAACGTGTGTGCCACCACAACTCCAGAGGCCTGTACTACAAAGCAAGCTCACCATACCCAGGATATCATTCTTTAATCTGGCTTATCTCAGCCTAACGCTGGCAATTAAGATAAGCGGTCACACAAGTCGGTTACAACTCGATGAGTTAACCTAGGGTTTATAAATCCAGCTATGAGCTTGTTCACATGACTGGTCAGAAGACATTGGTAGCTTCTGACCAATCAGAAACACGGAAAAGTCCACTGGCAGCAGAGGGACTTATTTTACAGGGGATGATAAAGCTAAGATATGAAAAAATATGAAGAAGTTAATAATACAGACTGAAATCAACACAGCTGCACATAAAACAGCAGTGTGAGTGTCGGTAACAAGAAAAGCATAGTACAGTGCAGTATAGTGTGTGTTTTTTAACTTGAGGGTTATTTTTTTCATATACTGTTTTTATTGTACAAATTTGTCTGAGTCCAAGAAGAATTTCATTACTGGTAATGATGTTCCTTTGTAAATATATATATATATATATATATATATATGCGTATGCACTATAAGCCCCAGAGAAGATTTGCTATATTAGGAGAGTTTAACCAATTTGAAGCCAATAACGAAAGTCGGAAAAAATGCTGACTGTGCAAGTTAAGAGTTTCACAGTTCGTTCTTTAAGACACGGGAGAATCTGACAGATTAAAATTATTATCCCATTAAATTAATATTTAAATGTGCGTAAGACAGTTTCAATTTGTATTCTGTCAGCTGCAGCCCCCCGTATAGCAAATAAAGAACAAGCATTCCTGCTTTTGATGACCCTCCGTGCACAGAGGTCAGAGGGATCTTCCAGGATTGGTCACTGGTTGGTGATGTCATACCTGGTGTACAATTTAGAACTTAACCTGCTGTGGAGGATTTTTTTTGTCTACTGCATTAGTTTAATGATATACCCTGGTAAGAAGTAAACTGACTTTGTAGTATTGAAACCTCTAAGGTTATCCGAATGAGTGCAAATCCTGCTTCGTAGTACAGGCCTCAGACCTCACTACACAGTGGTTCAGTCTCTGGTCATGTGGGATCACTCATTTAATGAGTTTATGTCTCTACCTGGCTGGTGAAGACTAAAAACATTGTTGGTGGAAATACTATTTAGGCTTTTTGAAATCGGGGGACTTCAGCTGGTGAAAAGCATTAGGAGCAGTATGATCTTGGAAGGAAGCACTCAGGAGATTGCATACGAATCGAGTCGTGGAGTAGAGCTTCACGTCAAAACAGAAAGCAAAGGTGGGCAGACATGATCGGTGAGTTTTTTTCAGCAGGTGTGAATGTAGCTGTTCGTGTTCTTTTTCTAAACTGAGAGGTCGTCCGCTCGGGTCCGGCTGCTCGTTCCGCTGGCTTTGCTGTATCTTCGTTTGTCCTTCTGCTGCAGCAGCACGTCTGGGCCGCCATTCTGCACCTGCGTGCACCCGATATCCCTGCTCTCAGGGCTGTAGCAGTTGGTGTCGGGCCTCAGGTATATTCCATCTTGGACCTGACTGTCGCCCGTCTTCTGCCATCCGTGTGAATAGCAGCTCATCTGGAGGAAGTTTACCTCTTCCACCGTGGCAGCCATTTTGTTCTGCTCGGTGGCCATGTTCTCAGAGTTTTGCTGGTTGGCCAGCCGGTGGTTGGGGAAAGGGAGGGGTAAGAAGTGCGTGGAGCCAGTCACGCACTGGCTGAAATCCGGAGGTGGGGTCGATGGTGGCGGAGGGGACAGAGAGAGCTGTCGGGTCAGAGAGGTGTTGGCGGGAGCGTTGGCTTTCGCAGAGCAGAGCAGTCGCCTGAAACAAAGAGGGTGATCCAGTTAGAAAGAATTTTGCAAAGAAATGTGTTGTTTTAAAGCGTACTGAGAACTCCAACACGAGTCTGCGCCCACTGTGAACCCTTGGCATTCACTGCCACGCAAGAGTAAGTAATGCTTGTTTTCCTCATTCCATTTGGCCTTATGATAAATTCCAGGAAGTAAATCTGAATCACTGAAGGCTTAAAATAGTTACTGGACTCTTGGAATGTACTGGAAATGTACTTTAGATGCTGTGAGAAAGCTGTATAGTTTAATTTTACAAAAACAGAAACTCACTATGGATACAGCTCCCTGTTGACCCAAAACCTGAGTAAACACTACCAGAGGACAATAATACTGCATTAGATTATATTTTACTTCACTGAAGGGATACTCTAGGGATGGCAGAATAAACTCACACATCCTGACTTCCAATACATCGTATTGTTAAAGCAACAACTAAACAATGGGAAGAAAATGACCAGAATATTAAATCGATGCAGAAAACATTGGAGCATTTTGCACAAGTTTTGCGCAAGTTGCAAAATCAAAATATATTTGAAATACATAAAGTAAACATATGCAATATGTAGAATGACAGTTTTTCTAAACATATGCATTCTTCTTCTTCTTCTTTCGGCTGTTCCCGTTAGGGGTCGCCACAGCGGATCATCTGCCTCCATCTCATGAGGATCCTTTGCATCCTCTTCCCTCACACCCACCCTTTTCTAAACATATGCATTATATAATTGAATCTGTTGAACTGAATATTATTGATGATTTTTAAATACTTTTCACTTTTAATGGACACATTTAGTAAATTAAGTTACATTCCTACTGGTCCAATTCCATGCTGTCATCCAGTGGTGTTGAGCTTTTGTAAGATTAACAGCTCAAGTCAATGGCATTTGTGACAGGGCACTGGGGGGGACACTCTTATCACATCCTCAGCCTCTACAAAGATCCATCAAAGTCCCTCTGTTATCCACTGCCATGGGCTGAACGGTACTCTTCACTGTGTTTTATTAATATGACAGTTACAAGTAAAAGCAATCATTTCCATTTGTTCCAAATGAATATGAAAATTATCTTTGACATAACTGAAGGAAATGCCAACTCCATTTTTCCAGCCACTTGGGGGGGAGCAAAACAACTTATTAACATATAGAAGAATTTTATTCATACTTTAGCTCTATATTTATCTCTGTTTTCTTTTAGCTGTTTAATGCTCCATTGTTATATGTATTCGTCTCCTGCTTGGTGCTGATTCTGCAAGGGTTTACATAGCTTTTACACTAAAAGTAGTGGCTCAGTGAGGGTCTGAAGTCAGCAAAGCTATAACAATGACTATAAATCTGTGAAAAGTTGAGGGTAGCTGGAGATTTAGGTGATGAGCTTTGTTAAGTTCATCACTACGCAAGTGAAGCTTACATGTTCTGCTACAACTTAAACAGCAAATTAACATGGCAATGATAAATTATTTTCATTCACTAAAAAAAAGAATAGAACAAAAACATTAAAATATGTCCACTAAGGACATATTTAAAGTCTTACAGGTTGCATTTGGGTTTAGCGTAGCCTAATTGTATATCCGTCCATCCATTTTCTTATCCACTTCTCCATTTCTACTCTGTAAATCCACTTAAAGGCTTTAAAATGTAAAATGCCAGCAATAAATTCTTTTTTTAAGTAAAATTTCAGCAACAAATGAAAGTTTCCAACCTGCAGCAGTGTTTCCAGGCCAGGTGATGCAGTTCCAGCACGCTGAGGACCAGAGAAACAGCTGACACCGCCAACATGAACACAATGAAGACATTTTTCTCTGTAGGCCTGGAGACATAACAGTTGACTGGATGTGGACATGGCCAAGCCTACAAGAGTGAGAGAGTGAGAGAGAGAGAAATAATAACTCTATGTAGGCCTGAATATCATATCTTATTGCATCGAAGGAAATCGAAATAATTTATGATTTTACCTGGCAGATGTACAAAGGATTGAGGAAGATTCCATACAGGAAGTATTGAAGACACAGAAACACCACCTGTATGGAGGGACAGTCATCAAAATTTTCTTTTATAAAAACAGAGAAAGTTTTTAGCTCTGGTCACAATATAAGTCCTTTAATATAAAAATACCCATAATTCACTGGCATTTTGATTCAAACACTAAAATACTGGTTCAAATATGGACAAATATTCCAAATAACAGCTACAGGAGCTTTCATGACATTCCATAGACATTAATACGCAGTTGGTCTCCCACATTTTGCAGGTATAACACTTTCTACTCTTTTGTTCATCCCAGAGATGTTCCATGAGTTTGAGGTCAGAGCGCTATGTGGGCCAGTAAAGTTCTTCCACACCAGACTCACCCCACCATGCCTTTATGGAACCTTGCTAAAGATTTCCCTTCACTGGAACTAAGGGGGCCAGGCCAGCCTCATAGCATTATCACTCCTCCCATCGATCTTTACAGTTGGCACAGACAGACGGGTAACGTTCTCCTGGCATTCATAAAACCCAGACTGGTAGATAGAGAAGTGTGATTTGTCAGTCCACAAAACGTTTCCCATGTTTTGCAGTTCAGTGGTGGCGTGCTTTACACCACTATATCCGATGCTTGGCATTGTGCTTGGTGATGTATGGACTGCATGCGGCTACTTACTGTACACAGGGGAAAATTACTCAAAAACTTACTAGTCATGGAAACCCATTCCATGAAACTCCCAGTACACAGGTTTTGTGCTAATGCCAGAGGAGTTTTGGAACTCTGCGTGTGCGGGCAACTTTTATGCTCTACTGTATGCAACTCAGTACTTGGCCCCCCCCTGCTCGGCAACTTTACATTGTCTGTCACTAGTGGCCCTGGAAACTTGTGCCATTGAAACTCCTGGCACACAGTTTTTGTGCCGATGTTAACGCCAAAGCAGGTTTGAAACTGTGGTTACTGAGTCAGCAGAGCTTTGGTGAGTTTTACTCACTATGCAACTCAGCACACAGCAACCCCTCTTTGTAACTTTACATGCTCTGCCACTTCATGGCTAAGTTGCTGTGGTTCCTAAACGCTTCCACTTCACAATAATACAGTTAATGGTGGACTATCTAGGAGAGAAGAGGTTTCGCAAACTTACTAATTGCAATAGTGGCATCCTATTACAGTACTACACTGGAATTCGGTGAACTTTAGAACGACCCATTCCTAGCCAGACTGCCTGGCTAGGTGCCTTATTTATTACACCTGTGGCATTGGGACTGAATGAAATACCTTAATTCAGTGATTTAGAGGTGTGGCCTAATACATTTCTCAATAAGTCTGATATGCTGTTGCTTTCCAGCATTTTTAACCCTTTACTTAGTGAACATAACTGCTATATTTTACATCTTACGGAGGTATACTAAAGCAGTGTTGCAGAGATTATGTCCCCACTAAAAGCCTCTAACATGAGTTTAAACTTGACAGAGATTTCAAATGTTGACCTGCTATCAAGTTAGCAGGCATAAACAGTAGTAACGGTAACATTTACCTCCATGATGCTGCGTATCAGTATACTCAGTATGTATGTCTGTAGCAGTGCTCCCCTCAGGCGAAGTCGACCTGCGGCGTGGCCTTCGCTTTTTTCATTTCCTTCATCCTCTCCTTTCCCCCCTGATTTCTCTCTTCCTCCGCCTCCTCCTTCACCTCCTCCTGGGTCTTCCTCTCTGCCTCCCTCCTCTCCCCCCTCCTCCTCCCTGCTCCTCCTCTTCTCCTCTCTGCGGACAGTGTGCATGGCGTGGCCCATATAGATCAGACTGGGAGTGGACACAAACACAATTTGGAGCACCTGGGAAGACATCAGTCAGATTTATAATTAAAAGAAAGACGAAGATGGTTATTTTCTTCTGCGGCAATCTATATTTTGCAGCATGACTCCGTCCTAGGACCTCCCTGCTCTTCCATGTGTATGCTTTTCAAGTATACACGTGGAAGAGTAGGGAGGCATCAGTGGCATCAGTGACTACAGATATTATATTGATGAAGTCAGACAAAACATGAAAAGGAGGAGCTGAAGTGGAGGTGGGTTGCAAGGTGGCTTGCAGATGCAAAACAAATGTAGGATTTCTAAAGCAGTTTTATAAGTCATGAACCATTAACCTGATGGGCTGGCACTGCAGACTCCATGGCTTTCCTGAACTCACAGATGGATCAAAGGTTAGCGACTCAAAATAAAGAGACTAACTCACTTATTTTAACCTGTGAGAATTTCCTTAGCTGCTACCATTTGCTTTAAGATTATTCATCTTCTGGGCATCCATTATGATCAGTTCAGACAGGAGCGTAAAACTCCAAGGCTCTTATTGTTGTGAAAATTCTTCTTTGAATGGTGCATTCAAGAACATGCCAGCATCTGAGATCTTGATAAGAGTTGCATTGTTGGATCTGAGCTGTTGTCAGGAAATGAAACCTGCAGGATACTACTGGCTACAGCTGACGTTTCCTTGAATTCATCCGCAGGGAATAATTTTTAAAATAGTCTTTGCTCACAACTGCATTAGCATGAATAGATAATATCACTGACCCAAAAAGTCTCTGTGAAATGAGGTGAAATGTCACTAAATTGGACCCCTAGGGACACTGAGTGATATTAAAGTTGTTTTTCACATTGTCCTAAAATAACAGCCAATAGAAGGCTGCAGGGAAGGTTTCAAATTAAGTTAATCATATGATAAAATTTAAAATCAAAACATTTTACACAACTACTGCAAAGTAGCTTTAAATGTTTGGCAAATAATGCCTGATATTTTTTAAATGATAATTGACTTTCATTAAAGTTTGCCTTGCTTTCACAGTTTTAGAAAGGTTGAATAAATGGTAAGCAAGTGCATGTCATTTGTATCTGACAGGGTAAAGAAAACAAACCACCACAAATCTTTAAGTGAGTTGAGGTGATCAGGTAACACTTGATATACCTCAAACGTGAAGAAGAACATGATGTCTTCTTTAGGACCTTGATAAATTAATGAAGACCATGGAGAGACTCATCCAGGAACAGCTCCTGCCCATGGGCAGCCCCCTAATGGACCCCTCTAGTGCACCTACCAGCCCTGACTTGGAGTTGAGGACACCACTATCTACCTGCTCAACCATGTCTGCACTCACCTGGACAAGCCACTGAGCACTTTGAGGGTTTTGTTTTTTGACTTCTTCAGTGCATTCAACACCATCAGGATAGCTCTACTGGGTGAGAAGCTGACAGCGATGCAGGTGGATGCCTCCCTTGTGGCCTGGAGCACTGACTACCTGACTGGCAGACCACAGTATGTGCGTCAGCAGCACTGTGGGTCAGACAATGTGGTCAGCAACATCGGAGCCCCACAGGGGACCATTGTCTCCCCAGACTGAGAGTAGCGGACAACAAAAGACTTAACAAACGATCAGCGAGGCTAGTAAAGTCGTGGATGTGGAGCTGGACTCTCTGACAGTGGTATCAGAGAGGAGGATGCTGTCCAAGTTAAGGACAATACTGGACAATCCATCACACCCTCTCAATGACGTGCTGGACAGACACAGGAGCACATTCAGCAGCAGACTCATTCCACCACGATGCTCCACAGAACCCCACAGGAAATCATTCCTACCTGTGACATCACACGCTATCACTCCTCCCTGTGACTTCTCTATATACTCATATTGTTTATATTACATTTTGTGTACAGTGTTTAACTTTTGAGTTATTTACATTACATATTGCAATTCATGCAGACAGGTAATACAATTTCCTCCCTGGGATTAATAAAATGTTCAGTGTATTACCCAGTATCGTATATGTGCTATAGGAAAGGCTTGATCATAACAGACGTTCTCGCAGCCTGGCTGTATAGTGTCACAGTTAAAATCCTCCTGTTCATCTCCCCAGGATGACTCAGCTGCCGTCCCAAGGACCAGGATTCGAAAGATAAACAGGATGGTCAGCCACACCTGCATAGGAAAAGCATTTTAAAAAATATGAAAACATATTTTAAATGATTCAAAGGATAAAATGGAAATACAGCTCAGTCAGAACCACTATAATGAATGCAGTTATTCATATTTGGCAGCGTGTTTCTGTTCTGGAAACTCCCTGCCTTTCCACGTGCATCAGTGGAAAGCCTTAGGCAGGGAAAGCAGCAGTAAAACTCAGCACAGTGCGTGTATCAGTAATACCAGATATAACATTTTAAAGATCACAGCATGAAAAGAGGAACCGGGATGGAGGTGGGCTGCAAAAGGGCTTGCAGATGCACACTGTATGAGACGAGCGTAAACAATTTAAATGCAGCACCCTTTATGGGATTGCCAAGAAGGACGCCTAGAAGAGTTTCAGTCATCAACTGGCTGCCACTGGCAATTGCTGCACTGCCAGTATTGTTTTTGTAGCTACCTTGAACTAATGTGATTACACACTTTAAAAGACAGTCATCTTTTGACTCCTTGGAAGTAGTTTTTAAAATGCAATAAAACGTCACATGTTGGACTAGATTTATTAAAAGACCTGATTCAAAGACTGAAATTCGTTTCACAGAGACAGTTCTCTACCCAGGAGTTTTTTGAAAATAAGTCTAAGAAAGGGTGGTGACTAGAAAACTTTGCTTTCCAGCATGAGTGATGCCATGAATTTCATTATTCTAACCTAACCTCTCATTTTTATCCTAACCTCAACATTTCTTTAATCGTGACCAATGAGTGAAGCTAAAATGAAAACATTGTCCCTCACAAGACCACAGGCTTTTTTTTTCTTGTTCTACGTCTTAATCTGTTTCCTTGGTTTACAAATTGTACTCCTGGAGCTTTGCCAACAGGTTTTTAAAAGATATTTCTTTAGCGAACAGGGATTACTACTGCTTACCTTCTAGCTTTGTTCAAAAAGTTTATTGCTGGTGCGAAATTCTACAGTAATCTATATTTTACAGTATAGTTGTGTTTTGGGACGCCTGCTCTTCCATATGCAAAGCCTTAGAAAAAAGGAAAGCCTTAAGTGGTGAAAGCAGCAGTACAGAACCGAACAGGCTTCAGCGAGTACAGATACGGCATCGACTGAGCCAGACAAAGTGTGAAAAGGAGGGGCTCAAGTGGAGGTGGGTTGCAAAGTGGCTTGCATTTGCAAAGCAACTGTAGGCTTTCTAAAGCTGCTCAATAAGTAGTTATCAGCTTTATGGCTCGTATTGCTCTTAAAATTCTTGATTAAAATGGTGCATTCAAGGACATGCCAGCATCTGAGATCTTGATACGAGTTGCATTGTTGGATCTGAGCTGTTGTCAGGAAATGAAACCTGCAGGTTAAGACTGGCTGGAGCTTGAGTTTTCTTGAAGGCATCTGCAGGGAAGACTTTGCTCACAACTGCATTAACATACATACATAGTATTACTGACTTAAATAGTCTCTATAAGATGGGGGGAAATGTCACTATAATTAGACCCCTGAGGACATCATGTGACTTTAAGTTGTTTTTTACATTGTAATGAAATAACTTAAAATCAATAGCTGCAAGCAAGACTGCAAATGTGGTAAGACGTGATAGATTTTAAAAGGCTTATGCAACTTAAATAATGCTCCCCGCCTGACATTTGCAATTTGGATGCCTAGAAGTGTTTCAGCTGAGCCATCAGCTGGCTGGCACTGAGAATTGCTGATCTGCTAGTACTGAATATATGGTTACCCTGAAGTAATGTGATGACATTCTTTAAAAGACAGTCATCTTTTTACACCTTCAAAATATATATATATATGAATTCCATAAAAAGTCACATGTTAAAGTAGCTGTCTAAAAGGCTTAATTCAAAGACTGAATTTGGTTTTACAGAGACAACATCAATTCCTCAACGTAACCAAGCAGCGAATGAGTGAAGCCGCTATTAGAAAATGGTCCCATCCGACACCACATGACAACCACAGTCTTATCATCTCTTATCATGGTTTATACATTGTGCTCTTGAATCTTTGCCAACATATTTGAACAAACTTTATTTATTTGGATAACAAAGGTTACTACTACTTACCTTCTAGCTTTGTTCATAAAGTTTGTAGTTGGAGTGACAAACAGAACACAGCATAACATTAAATCCACCCTTAATCTGGACAAATCCGTTCAAACCTTTGGCATGGATTGCAAATTAACCAATAACATCAATTTATATGTGACTGTTTTTTTCTCTATGTGCAACATCATGTGAGTTGCATGCACGAACTGGAGAAACTCTTCTGTCATTTCAGAGCCATTCTTGTCAGACCACCCTTTTCAAATTAAAAATGTGTTTAGTGTTTATTTAAATCAAAAAAACCATAATAGCAGCAATCAAAAAGCACGTGAAAGTGAAATTTAAACAAAGTTCAAAACAAGATTTGAAGCCCGTTCTTTTTATCAGAAGTACAGAGTCCCCCAAGGTTCAGCAGAAAAAAAAGGAGAAATGTGGAAATGTTATCTTGGTTTTTGAGTCATGCTCTTGGATTCTCAAACCTCGCCAAAGGATATTTAAGTGGCTTATTTATATGTGGCTTTTTTGTTCTTTTGTGTGCATTCCTTGGAATTGGTTGCTCATTTGAAGTAGAAACACTCTTCACGAGTTTTTTTTTTTTCATAGTTGAAGATGTGTTCTATGTATTTTGTTTAAGTTGTGTGTAACAACATATTTAAGTCAAATGTACAACTGGCTGAAAAAATTTGATATGTAGTGATAAAGTCTTTCTTTTCTTCTTCCTCTTCTTCTTCTATTTGCCCATTTTTGGGGTCATCACAGCAAATCATCTGCCTCCATCTCACCCTATCCCTTGCATCCCCTTCCCTCACACCAACCCTCTGCATGTCCTCCTTCACTACATCCATCAACCTTCTCTGTGGTCTTCCTCTCCTCCTCCTGCCTGGAAGCTCTTCAACATCCTTTGTCCAGTAGATGCAGTATCCCTATCTGCACATGTCCAAACCATCTCAATCTTGCTTCTCTAACTTTGTCTTCAAACTTCTCAGAGCTGTCCCTCTGGTGGACTCATTTCTGATCCTGTCCATCCTGGTCACTCCCAGTAAAAAACTCAGCTTCTTCAGCTCTGCCACCTCCAGCTCCCCTTCTTGTCTTTCTGACAGTGCCACGGTCTCCAAAACATACAATGATAAAGTATTTAAGGACTTTAAAATAATATAATGGGATTAATAGTTATTGACTTAAAAATCCATAAAAATCTCAGAGTTTTGTTTCTGTCTTATCTAATGTAAACAACCATGTTTATTAATATAAACTTCATGTCTGCTTATTATTTAAGATATTACAAGACTCTGGGACATAAACCACAAATCATGGGTCAGGATACAGAAAATAAACAGGATTTGACGATTTAGAAATTTATTAATGTGCTATTTTGAGTGTGTATGTTTGTCCATCATGTACAAAGGATATCAGGCTGGTGCTGTGCTTCAGCATGCAGTGTGTACACATGTACGTTTGTGTGTGTGTGTGTGTGTGTGTGTG
>VUQH01025855.1:5734-27542 GCA_015106775.1 Etroplus canarensis
CCTAAGATAATCATAACTTCTGAAAATCTTAATATATGTGTTCTGATTGACACCCTGCGGGTCCTGCATGTTTACAGCTTTTGGCAGTGCCCAGCAGTCAGCCAAGCGGATGAGTGTGTGTGCAGGTGTAACAACTCATAAAGTGAAATTGCCCTCTTTTCTTCTTTTCTAAGAGTGATTGAGGAAATATAATCAATTTAGAAGACACTTCATCTTGAGGTAAAATGGCAATTTGACCCCCGCGGAGCGCAGGTCTGATGAGAGAGCGAGTGAGCGTACTGTCACAGGTGCAGAAATGCTACCGAGCCCCATGTTGGCATTAAAAAAGAGAGAAAGCAATTTCCTTTGTTTGGAGTCTGCTTGGGTTTTCTTCTCTCTGGGATTTGACGACACTGGACATAAGTTTGCCAAAAATTAATGAAGATGTTTGTCTGGCTAAAAGGGAGTCTAAGACAAACAGTTATTTCTGCTTATCAACTCTTAAAGAAGTGTTCCAAATTAAATGACAGGATTTGCAACACACACAGGTTTTTCATGATCTCACTTTACAAAGCAGCGACAAATCGCTGTAGCAGAACTATAACTGTTATTGAAGTTAAGGCATAAACACAGTTTGGTTTAGAAAAAAAAATATAATTTGGGTTTTAAAATCTGCTTAGGTAATGGTGGCGGTTATAAGCAACTATCGACCTGTCATGTCAAAGACCATCATTTTGTTTTGTCAATCTTTCCACACCAGCCTTCTGATTCTCACTTTCTGGCTCTAAATCAATGCCAAACTCTTTACTTCTTTCCACCTTGTGGAAAAGTATTAAGGACAATATAACTGTTAGTCATTATAAAAAACATACACTGTATATAAAAGATGGACATAGCCTGTGAGACATCACCGATTGGTTTGTGGGCTTTTTGGAGACAGAGGTTGTCATGTTTCAGTGTGAGTGTGCAGGCGTGGACCCAAATGCAGGACTTAGAGGCAGATGAATGTATATAAAATGGGCCTTTTTTTTTAGCCAACTACAAAGTAACAAAGAAACAAAACACTCACAGGCAGGGAAGCAACACTGACAACGCAACACCGGGCAGAGAAAGGCAGGGGAAAAAATACACACAGACTAAGGAGGCAATTGGCAACAGGAGGGAAGGGAACACAGGTGACACCAATCAAGGACAGGAAGTGAAACTGAACACAATACACAAGACTAAACAGGCTTCAAAGTAAAACAGGAAACAGAAAACCAGATATAAGTACAGGAATACACAGAGAGACACTGGGGAACTGACTGATACAAACAGGGCAGGAAGTGCAGAATCAAACAAAGGAGGTAAAACAGGAGACAACTGAGAATACAAAAGGCCCTGGAAAACTCAAAAACAACAGAACATACCGGTCATGACAGAGGTGGCCATATTTAGATGAGACTCAGTACCTAATGCAAACAAGTTTGTTGACAGCATTGCAGACTTCAAGATAACCTATTAGTACAATCAAAGGAAATGATCTAACACCATAAATACAGTTGAAAAGCTAAGTTTACTCACTCAAGTTACTGGCAGTGAGGCCTGCTACACCTGCTAGCTATCTTCCTGTCAGTCAAAGCAGCCACACTGTTACCTTAAAGCGCTAAAAAATGGGTACCAAAGGCTTAACAAATTTTCAGTTATAAACTTTGGTATTTTAACACAGAAGAATATGGCGATTGACTAATTTTGAAGGCTTCAAGTGGATATTTGAGAAACTGCAGCTTTTGGTACTCATTCTCTGTGGTGTAAAACATACACTATATTCAATTTTTAGATTAGATTTCTTTATTGTCTCCCATAGGATAAAATTATTCTGGATCAGTCAATGCAGCTGCAAAAGAAATAAAGATATATGGACAAAAGTATTGGGTCACACCTGTTAATCCTTGAATTTAAGTGTTCCATTCAGTCCCATTGCCACAGGTCTGTAACATAAAGCAACTAGCCATGCAGTCTGCCTTTACAAACATTTGTGAAAAAATGGCCCATTCTAAACAGCTTACTGAATTCCAGTGTGGTACTGTAATAGGATGCCACCTTTGCGACAAGTGAAATTTTTAGATTTCTTCACTCCTAGATATTCCATGATCAACTGTAAGTGGTATTATTGAAGTGGCAGACCGTGTAAAGTTATAGAGCGGGGGTTGCTAAGTGCTGAGGTGCACAGTGCGTACAAATCGCCAGCACTCTGCTGACTCAGTAACTGTAGAGTTTCACACCTCCTCTGGCACTAACATCCACATCATCTGTGTGTGGAGAGGTTTGTGGCATGGCTTTCCCAGGCCGAGCAGTGGCATACAAGCCTTATGTCACCAAGCTCAATGCCAAATGTTAGATGGGATGGTGTAAAGCACAATGGAGCACTGGAGCAGTTCTACGGGATGCTGAGTCACACTTCTCTATCTGGCACTCTGATTCATGAGTCTCGGTATGGTGAATGGCAGGAGAACATTACCTTCCAGACTGCAGTGTGCACCTACTACACTGAGGGATAATTCTGTAGGGTTGTTATTCTGGCTTAGGCTCCTTAGTTCCAATGAAAGGAGATCTTAATGCTTCAGCTTACCAAGACATTTTAGACAATTCTTTGCTTCCGACTTTGTGGGACCCGTTTAAGGAAGGTTCTTTTCTATTCCAGCATGACTGTGCGCCAGTGCACAAAGCAAGGTCTGTAAAGGCATGGTTGGATGAATTTGGTATAGAACAACTTACTTGACTGGCCTGCAGAGAGCCCTGACCTCAGCCACATCAAAAACCATTGGGATGAACTAGAATGGAAATTGTGAGTCAGGTCCTGTCATCCAACATCACTGTCTGACCTTACAAATGCTCTTCTGAATGAATGTGCAAAAAAATCCTGCAGACACACTCCAGAACCTTGTCCAAAGCCTTCACAGGAGAGTGAAAGCTTTAACAGCTGCAAAGAGGGGACCAACTCCATACTAAAGCCTATGGATTTAGTATGGGATGTCATAAAACCTCTTGTAGGTAAAATGTGTAGGAGGCCTAATACTTTTGTCCATATAGCATATGCCAAATATGGGCATTTTAATTGACTTGTTTTTTTTTTCTTGGGAGGACAGTATATGTTTATGGGGGAAAATGGCCATATTATAAATCTGTGCCTTCGGCAACAAATCTCCTGAATGGCCCACGCCAACATTGAAGTTGTGATTGTGTTGATATACAGTTTCATATTCCTTTGTGCCACAGAGCTCAGTTGTTGCTATAAAACCATAAAATCACATCAGTGAGCCACTGTGTTGCATTCAGTCGCATATTCATGTGCTTTTATAATTGCTGGCACATAACAATTGCATTAGAGGCAAATCACAAGTTGCAGAATAAGTCAATATGGACATAAAACCTTGGGACATTGAACTGGTAAATATTCATAATAGGACACAAAATATACATTCATCGGTGGCCTAAAATAGTCCCCCAAACATGTCATGGTTCACCCTGAAATATCACCCTGTTTAGGAAGAGTTTGTTAAAAATTACAGACCCTAGCTTCGGAAATTTGATTTCAGAAATTAAACCATACATCTGTGATCCGTACATTTTATGTTGAACCATTTTCCTTATAGCTTAAGGCCACAGCCACCACAGGGCAGTTGTTCTAAAAAGGACTAATATGTTGTTGATTTTAGTCTTTTAATGATTTTTATAGTGAGAAAAATGTGGAGTAAAACCAGCATCTTTTAATAATTTGAATTTCTCTTTTATTGCTTCTTCTCCTACCTCTCTACATTGTCATCTGACTTCTACCTTCCATCCTCATTCTCTCATGCCTCACAGCCTCTCTAATATACCTTTACTACGCTTCTTCTTGCTTCTATAGTTTTTCTAACCTGTCCCCCTTCTCTCTCTCCCTCTCTTCCTCTCTCTCTCGCCATTTCAGCTCCTGCATTCTTATCTCTGTGTTGCCGTCCTCAGTAATTATTATTATGTGCTGCAGAGATAATTCGAAAGCTGTGAGGAGAGAGAGGAGAAAAAAAGGGATGAAAGAAACAGTGGCTGTGGCTTCCTGGGCTGTGCTTCTCTTATCTGACCTTGGGCAGAGCCACTTATTGTTAGGCAAATCTCATGTGCAGAAAAATGGAGTGAACGGCTGTGAGAGCGAGTGAGGTGGTGGTGGTGGGGTAGTCGGGAGGGGATAGAGAGGGAAAGGGGAGGGAGAGACTGAGGAGGAGATGGATGGAGGTGGAAGGAGAGACGTCAGAAAGCAGCGGGTGGAAGGAGTGTTTTATGGAGCGATAGGGAAAGAAGTGAACAGCAACAGAGAGGGATCTAGGTGTTAAAAATTCCCAGAGAGGTAAAAACCAGCAGACGTATACACAGTTCAGGGGAAAGAGACAGAAAGGGAGGGAGCCAAAGAAAAAAGAGGCAGAATGTTATGAAGATGAACCTAACGGAAAAGTAGAAAATGAGAAAAAAGATGGAAAAAGAGAGAGAAAAATGGTTTAATATGCAGTATCCAGTTTTCATTGCCACGTGAAGTACTGTAGACACTTTTGGCTTGTTCAAATAAATCCCCTTTCCCAGAAGAGGAGTCATAAAATCAATTCACTATTTGTTTGGGAAGAGAGCATTCTCAAATTTGTCTTTACATATCTTGCACATATGGGGCATTATGTGCGCCACTTTTGACTACTACCGATTCATGCATATTCTCTCCTACTGACCTCTTTTTAGAGAATGCATATTATATTTGCATGACGTATAACTAAAGTTTTGTATACACAAGAGCATTTTCAGTTATACATAAAGGATGCTCACTTTTTTGCATGCTGCAAGGTGATTTTGAAGTTGTCTGGCACGAAGCTGTGCAGCGAGCACGTACACATGCGAGAGGGAACCATAAATTCCCATCAGTGGCATCTTAGGCCTGTGAGGGGCTGATGTGTGGCCTTTTCTGCCTGCTGCAGCTCGGCTTCTTTTAATTACAACCCATTCTGCAGGAACAACAGGCTGTCCTTCCACCAGATTTAAAATGACCTACTCCTAGTAATTAATCGGCCTTCACGTCCTTCAGTAAGTGCAAAGCGTGTGCGTGCGTGGGTCGGTGTGAATATTCCATTTTCTGTTCAGATTTGCAAAAACAAGAAAAGAAAAAAAAAAAAAGAAATCAGTCACAGAAATACAAGGTGCACGTTAACAGCCTGGATGGTCAGTTTAAAGTTTTGCAACACTTCACTGTGTAACATACAAAGTGGTAAATGAAGCATTGTATCCTCAAAGTAGCAGACATAACCTCTAATCTTGGTTTTATTTCTCCTCTGTTATTTTTTTCAGTTTTATACATTTTTTACAATCTAGATGATAAATACAAACCACATTTCCAGAAAAGCTGAGATATTTTCCAGAGTGCAAGAAAAGCAAAATCTGTAATATTTAATTCACACAAATCCTTAATTGACAAAAGTGCATAGAAACTTTTGTTAGAAGTTTTACTGATCAACTTAATTGTAATTTGGGAATGTATACAAATTTAGAATTTTAATTTTAGTCTTTTGTGTCCCAAGGACATTGTTCCAGAAGTCTTGTGGTTTGTTCAGAGGCAACGTTGCAACCCCAAGGTGTGCTACCATGTTCTTTTTAGAGAACGTGGTAGCAACCCTTCCAGACAAACCATATTTGGTCAGTCTCTCAGTCCAGTTCTAATTGTACTGTCATGAACTTTAACATATAACATGCTAATTGAGGCTTGTAGAGTCTGAGATGTTGCTCTGGGTTGTTTTTTGTAATTTCTTCGAGCACTGCACAATCTGACCGTGGGGTGAATTTGCTGGGACATCCACTCCTAGGGAGATGGCAGCATTGTGTCATGGTTTGTTGGTTGCTGGGTGTTCAGTTTCTTATTTCAGTCTCCGAATCATGTCTTTTTCATTGTTCTAGTTTTTTGGAGTGTTGGTTGTAATTTAGTTACCTGAATTCTTTGTGTTTGGGTTTTATTAATTCAGCCTCCCCTATGTTCTCCCTATATGTTGTCTCTGTGTTTAGTTTGGTTATGTAGGTATTTCCTGTTATACATCGTAATTACTTTACTCTCATGTTGTCTTCTAATTTTGCTTCCTGTCCTTGTCTCCCCTGCTTCCCTGATTGTGTGCTCCTCTAGCTACTGTTCCTCATTTGTCATGAGTCTGTGTGTATATATTGTCCTGCGTCTCTGACTGTCTTTGTCTTGGCATCCGTGTACCTTCCCTGTGTGCCCCCTGAGTTATTCTTGGATACTTAGCACTATCGTTAACACATAACATTTTTATCCAAGCACAGTCATGTCTGTTTCTATGATATTAAAGGAAATGGTGGCAGCCAAAATACCAGATGTGAGGCTTTAAAACAGAAGTCCAAAAACCAGGTGTGTAACATTAGGGTAGATACCTCCATCTTTATTTACAGTTAATCATGATTTGTGGACAATACCTTTTTCGTATTTAAGTGCATTTCTTCCTTTACGCATTCAATCAATAACGCAAAGAGATTGTCAGTGACAGCATAAAACAAACTGTTGCACTTGGTCAAACAGTTAACTTGCAGATAAAGTACTAAGCAAAAGTGTTGCGCCACCCCTCATTTCTTTATATTTTACTGTGAAATGGGGAAACAGGTGCAACAATTTATTAAAACATGTGCAACCTTAAATGGAAACGCAGTAAATGAGGCAAAAACAGAGCTTCAATTTTAATCAGCTTGAAAGTCAATATATGACCACCTCTGTTCTTCAACAAAGCCTGGACTTCACTAGGCAAGCTTTCTTGTCATTTCTTTAAGTGGTCTTCAGGAATAGTTCTTCATACTTCTTGAAGGACATGCCAAAGCTCTTCTTTTGGATGTTAGCTGCCTTTTGCTCTGTTCTCTGCCAGGATGATCCCCTTTAATAAGGTGAAGGGTCAGGCTCTGAGGAGGCCAATCCATGACTATTAATGTTTCATTTTGTGTTTTTCTATCCAGGTGTGCTTTTCCTGCACAGGCAGTGTATTTGGGATCATTGCCATGCTGAAAAATGAAGCAGTTTCCAACCAGATGTTTTCCAGATGTTATTATGGATCGAAATCTGATGGTACTTGTATACATTCATAATTCCATCAAGATATGACAAGATCCCCAACACCACTGGCTGAAATGCAGCCCCAAACCATGATAGAGCCTCCACAGTGTCTTACAGATGGCTGCAGAAACTCACTCTTGTACCTCTTTCCTGGTCTCCTCAGTACATATGGATTCAGCATTCCATAAGACCTGTTGCCACCTATTTTCAGTCCATGCCTCAGTCTTTTCTTCCTGTTTCCTTTCCTTAAGAATGGCTTCTTGACAGTTACTCTTCCACTGAAAGCATTTCTGATGAGGCTTCGGCAAACAGTAGATGGATCAGCTGAAAGGTCGTTTGCATCTCTCAGGTCCTGTGTCAGGTCTTTGCTGGATTTGTTCCTATTTCTTAAGGACATGTCTTTCAGATTCTATTCATCTGCTGGAGATAGTTTTTTAGTCCTGCCACTTCTTCTTTTGTCCTCCACTTGTCCAGTTTCCTCAAATTTTTAAGGGCACGCTGCGCACCATACCTGTGCCACTGGACTGAAAATGAGTAAAAAAGCAGCCAATGTCCAAAGCAAACTTTGAAAGACCCTCAGAAAGCCCGGAGAACTACTTCTCAAGACCACTTTAAACAATTACATGAAAGTCTTTCTTCTTGGAAGGTAAATATAAAAAAAGAAGGGTTGGTTCAAGAATTTTTCACAGTTCTGTATCACCATCAGTGTCAGCCTCATCTAGCTTGTGATAACTCATATTATCATAATCACTGATACAAGCAACCTCCCATGACCTCCTGCCCTGTGATTACTGATCTGTCCTCTTCAGAGCCATGGGGCTCCTGTGTCCTCTGCCCTGTCGTCTCTTCTAAAGCCCCATTGCCACCCCCCCACCCCCATCCCCTCTCTCTCCAGTTCACCCCTGCGGGCTGCTCAATTCAGCTTCTTTAACCAAGGAACAAACAAACAAAACGCCCTGGGGTAATGAGGCCACCTCAGGGAATGGACACAGTGAAAGGAGCCTTGCGTATTGATGCGGGATTGACCATTATTGAGAGTGAGGGAAAGAAAAGAAGGGAAAAAGGGAGATATGGAGAGAGCAGCTCTGATCTGATGGAGTGGATTGAGCTGTGTGATGCTGCTTGAGTGAAAAAAGGTGACAAGACAAAACCCTGATCAGTGACTCAGGCAATGAGATAACCACCTTTGGGCCTTTGTGCGAGGAGCAGTGGTCTGGATTTAACTTGGGCTTTCCCACAGTGTGAACAGGACCAAGTGATGTGTGTGTGGATGTAGGGGTGATGCAACCACATTCACCCAGGGGTGTAGAACAATTGTTCCCTTCTCCTACTTACAAGACTGCAGCAGGTTTGACAGAAGCAACAGCACTGCATTAAAAATATTTAAATACATAGTGAATGTGACTAGGAGTTTGTAACAATTAAAGAGTTTCTAAGGTCTTTTCTTTCCTTTTGTTTTCAGTAACCAATTTGTCTCAGGTATATAAAGTAACTCCTAACACTGAAGTCTCAATCTTAATGAGAAAGACATGAGTGGACAGTAAAGGGGTTAAATTTGGAGCTATCTGCAATGCCACCAACTCTGAAGATGAGCTAAAAAGCCTCTAAATGCAATCCACAGTAGTAATGAGCTGCGGTACACTAAGGAAAAACAACACTGACAATCATGTTCCTTTAATCAAACAGAACTGATCATGTAATTGTTAAATTAAAAAGATAGCAGCTTAAGTATTGGTGTCCTGTCTCGCACAGCTAATTAACTTACTCCTACGATGGTGGTTTGTTTTTTCTTTAATTCCTTATTAGAGTGGGCCACTTCAGATTTGACCCTCTTGGATTAAAAGAGCCATTTTTTAAGCATGCTGCCTCTTTCATCGTGTTCTGTTCTGTATGAGTGTGTGCATTCTTTTTCCACACTGAAAAGGTACAGGAAATCAACATTTTATATCTGACACTATTTTTGATATGTAAGCATGTGGAACCTTTCACTTGCATGTTTGTTAATACTCTCACTGGTCACTTCAGTAGATACACCTTGCTACTGTTGGGTTGGACCCCCTTTTGCCTTCGGAGCTACCTTAATTCTTCATGGCATAGATTCAACAAGTTGCTGGAAACATTCCTCAGAGATTTCTGTCCACACTGATGTGATGGCATCACAGAGTTGATGTAGCTTTGTCAGCTGCCCATCCATCACATGACTCTCCTGTTCCATCACATCCCAAAGGTGCTCTGTTGGACTGAGATCTGGTTACTGTGGGACTAGAGTGAATGCACTGTCATCTTTAAGAAACTAGTTTGAGCTTTGTATCATGGTGCATTATCCTGCAGGAAGCAGCACCAGAAGGTGGCTACACTGTGATTAATATTATATAAGGCATGATGGAGTCACGCTTTCATGTTGTTGACACCAAATTCCTACCCTATCATTAAAACTCTGCAACAGAAATGGAGATTCATCGTAACACTTTTCCAATCTTCTATTGTTCAATTTTGGTGAGCCCATGCAAATTGCACCTTCAGTTTCCTGTTCTTAGCTGACAGGAGCAGCACCTGGTGTGATCTTCTGCTGCTGTAGCCCATCTGCTTGAAGATTTGATGTGTTGTGCGTTCGATTCTGATTCTAAGCTAATTATTACAACCAAGTTATGCAGACGAGAATCTCTGAACACACAACACATCAAATCTTCAAGCAGATGGGCGACAGCAGCAGAAGACCGCACTGGGTGTCTTGACCATGTCTACATCCCTGGATGCATGGAGTTGCTGCCATGTGATTGTCTGTTTAGACATTTATGTTGATGGGCAAGTGAACAGTTTTACCTAATAAAGTAGCCAGTGAGTGTACACTCTTATTGTAGTCATATTTCCTTCTTGGCTTGGATTCATATACGAAGATTAATGAAGGACTCTGGTTGAGTTTGCTACAAGCACGTTGGTGACTGATAAGTCCTATACGTGATATGCAACACCTTCCACACTGAACACAAGCAAATGTTTCCGTCTAGATGGTTTCTTTGCCAGGTCTATCCTTCCTTCTTGTTCTCTTCTCTTCTAGTTTAAGACGATACTCTGCCTCAAAGGTGGAAGCTCCTAGATGGGTGGTGTTTTTCCAGGCTGTGCGGTTTGCAGCAAGGTCAGACCACTGCTGATGTAGCATGCCTTGAGACTATTTTATGATAGCCTGTAGATAGTTTCCCATAGAGGACAATTTTGTAATAAAATAACCAGTGAATGTACACACTTATCATAGTCATATTTAAATATATGATACATATATGATGTACACATATGCAAATTTATCTCCATATGTATTTTCTGGACAATATTGCATATACGTTTACTTTCAGCTGTTACTGTACTTTTAGCTCTGTGACTCTGATCTCTTGCTCATTGTCAGCCAGGATGATGACCGGGCACATTCAAAGTCACTTAAATCACCTGATGCTCAATTTCAATTTCAGCAGGTCATCTTGACCACGTCTACATGCCTGAGTTGCTGCCATGTGATTGGCTGATTAGATATTTGTGTTAGCAGTTAAACAGGTATACCTAATGAAGTGAATGGCCAAGTGTATATTTAAATATAACAGCAAGAAACTTACCTGCAAATCTTAAGATGTCACGGTCCAACAGTGAATCCTTCAAAAATGATTTATATTTTACAAAGCGGATCAGTTCAGTGGAGGTTTAGGCCGTGTTACATTGATAATAGACTGCATGTGAAAAAGCAGCTTATGGTTCATTTCCATAGCAGAAGCTACACAAGGCAGTCTAGCAAGAAAAGAAGAAGCTGGCTTAAGCATCAAACAGTGGCATTTATTCCTGTTGCTTTAGTTTGAAATGCACTAATTCCACTGTTTACTTTACAATCTGTGTGACAAAGGGCACAGTGATTGTTAAACAGCAGCTTTCCTGACTTCCAAAATCCTGACTCATAATATTCTGAGCCGCTCAAAGGTGTTTTGATGTCAGATAACTCCTTATATCTGGATTGTGTTCATACCTTTTACTAAAGTATTAGGAAAAATGTCAACACCTATTTACAGTTTCTTTCACTTGCTTTGACTCATTTCCTTCTACATTCCTGAAGCTCTGAGGAGGAGTTTCCCTAAAGAGCCAGCAAAATATCCACCCAATAGTTAAAATTCATGACTCAAAATAAAGTTACTGCGTCAATGAATTAGTCAGTGTCACCAAAATGACCAGTTTCCTTGATACAGTGTAAACTAGAGTGGTCAAAATGTATAGAGGCTGTCAGAATAACGGTGGACTCTAGAAGCGTGTTTCCCATCATCTCATTTCCAGTTTCCAGGCTTGCCTTACATGTTTTCACTGACCCAGACTATTTTTTTCTTGAGGACAGCTGACTGGTATTGTGCATGAAAGGTAATACTCTTCAAATGCTGAGCACAGAGCACAAGGTTTTATATTCACCTTCATGAAGCAAAAGGGTGCTTACATGTGTGTTGTAATGTGAGGGGAAAAACATGGTTTATGGTTAAAGAAAAAACTTGAATCATTATACAACGTAGACAGTACTGAAAGCATGCACTGTGCAAACACAACATAGGCCTACTATGTTCAACAGAGTGTTACAGTGCTGAGAATCACAATTGTCCTGCTGCTCCAGTGGCCATGGATTCTTACTGAACTGACACCTAATGCTCTCCCATCAAAGCCATACTGTACATTTTACTATACTCATATTCATGGTTGGATATGTCACCGGCTAGATAGACTATTCTGCATGTGGCTACTTACACAGTGAAATAATGCGAGCATTATTGGTGCCAAACAAGCTGGTCTGAGTAGTTCACAAACTGCTGATCTGCTGTTTTTTTCTGCACAACCATCTCTAGTGTTTATAAAGAATGGTCTGAAAAATGGAAATATCCAGTGAACTGCAGTTCTCTGGGCCAAAATGCCTTGTTGATGGTCAGAGGAGAATGGTCAAACTGCTTCAAGTTGATAGGAAGGCAACAGTAACTCAAATAACTATTCATTACAACCAAGGTATGCAGAAGAGCATCTGTGAATGCACAACACATCAAATCTTGAAGCAGATGGGCTGTAGCAGCAGAAGACCACAACGGATGCCACTTCTGTCAGCTAAGAACAGGAAACTGAAGGTACAATTTGCATGGGCTCATCGAAATTGAACAACAGAGGATTGGAAAAGCATTGCCTGTTCTGATAAATCGCAATTTATGCCTTGACGTTTGGATGGTGGGGTCAGAATTTGGTGTAAACAACATGAAAGCATGGATCAGTCCAGCCTTGTATAAATAGTTTGAGCTGGTTTTGGTGTTGTAATGGTGTGGGGATATTTTCTTGGCACACTTTGTGCCCCTTAGTATAAACTGAATGTCATTTAAATACCACAGCCTAGCCACAGTATTGCTTCTGACAATGTCCATCCCTTAATGATCGCAATGCACCCATCTTCTGATGGCTGCTTTCAGCAGGATAAAAGGTAATCTCACAAAACTTAAATATTCTCAAACTGGTTTCTTAAACAAGGCAACGAGTTCACTGTACTCTAACAGCCTCCATAGTCATTTAATCTCAATCCAACAGAGCACCTTTGGGAAGTAGTGGAATGGGAGATTCGCACCATGGTTGTGCAGCTGATGAAGCTGCGGCAACTTTATGATGCACAAAAAATGCACAAAATCTCTGAGGAATGTTCCCAGCACCTTGTTGAATCTATACCATGAAAAATTAGGGCAGTTCTGAAGGCAAAAGGGGTTCCAGTCTGGTACTAGTAAGATGTATCTAATGAAGTGGCCAGTAAGTGTATTTTGGAGAGTCAAACTATTCAAATTATACAGAAACATGAGCATTTTGCTCACAGATAGTTGTTCAGATTGTAACAACTGTGTTTAGTTATTTCTTCTAATTTCCTAAATAATTATCAAATACCTACAGAGAACAAGAAATGCTCTCTGTGATGTCCACAAGTAGCAAACTTCTATTACTGAACTACTGCTATTCATCAACTGAGTCAGAGCAACTGTTAAAATCCAGGTTCTGTCACATTTTGTAAGCCAGGGTTGCCTATAACAGTCTGTGATTTTCAGATATTTTGAGAGGAAAATTAATAGAGGGAAACCACAAGTCTGGTTATGGCTTTCGTTTAGTGTTCGAACAATGGAAGCACACTGGTTGAGTAATTAACAAACATTGCAGTGATAATTAATAATGTTTACTAACTTGTTAATAATTGATTTGTAAACCATAGATCCATATCATATTAATGGTTTTTGTCTATAAAATATTCTAAATACACTTTATGGACAAAAGTATTGAGCCATTAAGCATCACAGTGCTTAAATTTAGGCATTTCATTCAGTCCCATTGCCACAGGTGTGTAAAATTTACCTAACCATACAGTCTGCCTTTATAAACATTTGTAAAATGTTGCACTGTTGCAACAAGTCTATAAATATATAAATATAAATCTATAAATATAATCAGTTTGTTAATTGCAAATACTAAAGTTTGTTAACTGTCAATTTACCTTTCATTAATGATGGTTACCATAAAGTATTACCAAGCATGGTTTGTGTGCTGTCATAACCCTTAAAAGACTTGAATAACTTTTTAAGGGAATTTTGTAATGCAATGGCAGGTATTGTAGGAAGACAAACAGTATAAAAACACATGTTCTTCAAAAACTCTGTTTGCCATTGCATATGTGTACTGTAGCATATGAACTTGCAGATGGGGTTAGAGGTGTTGTAATGAATCTTGTGGCCACTGTGAGCGAAAACAGATATCATACACCTTTTTTTTTTTACTTTATGCAGTTTTTGCTGACTGTAACTGAGTAGTAAATCATGCTGGGTTCTTTGAGTCTAGTATTTAAGGAAATAAAAGACCCAAAGCCTGTATTTGTAACCTCAGTCAGTGTTTTATCAGCAGCGCTTGAAAGCTGCCCCCCAACTGGATTCAGCCCAGACACGTGGGACAAACGAGCTACATTTGTTTTGAAAATACTAGTCAGATTAAGGAATTATTTAGGAATTATTTCTTCTCTATCCTATTTTCAAACCCCGGCATCCACACGAGGTTCCAACCTCCACATTATGAAAAACAAGATTTCGACTGCTTTTATTAACTTTGCAGCCAATGATGCTGATAATTGTCGCTGGCTGTCGTTCGTACAGGGAAATCTCATCATGTATCTTTTGGAATTTTTCTCATTAAATTTGCTCATCAGTAATCCTTAGTCTTCAGTACTTTGTTGCATTCCCTTGCTGAATGCAGAAAAAGGGTCCAATTGTTAGTTTTTTGAAACAGAAATATTTCTGGCGCTATAAGAAACAAGAAATGTGGAAATAAGCAGGGGTTATTTTCTCATTTGTTGTATGTATTTGGACTCTTAAGGTGGCTGAACTGGATTTTATCATCTCTCCTCTTTTCTTTCAAGTGAATAAAGGGCCCTTCCACCAGTTGTAATTTAAAAAAAAAAAAAAAAAGTTTGCTCATGTTTTTTATCTATGTGCTCAAACCCATAAACTTCACATCAATGGCACTGTCATGCACTAAGGAGACTGTTTGTGACAATGAAGGCCAGGGCCTGAGTGAAGGGCAGCTGCCAAAGCTGGAACCTGTGTGACAGTTGTAAATGACTGGCCCGATCGGCTCCTTGTAGTAATTATCTAAATGGGCTCATTCAAAACCTCTTCATTGTGGAATCAGTTAATTAATTAGCTGTTTCACTGACAGGATAATGGTGAGAGCATGCTAAATAGATTAGTCTGGAACTTGATTTATCGTTGCAAGGCACCCCCCACCCAACTCTGTTTATCACCACCTCTCACCCCCCTTTCTCTCTCTGTGTGTGTTTTTCTCTTGTCTTTGTAGCATCTATAACAGCCACCCACCTACTCTCTGAAATTTGCCCAACTAGATACAAAGCTGCAGAGCTGATAAGGCAAAGAAATTCAGTTAAGGAGGACAACAGGTGTTCAGCTTATACACCATTGCTACTGTGTTCCTCCAGGATGGAGAAGCAGAACTAAAATGTTGTCTGGAAACAATGAACTTGATCAAGCCAGAGTTAACAAGCCAGCTAAATAAGCAGGAGTGGCTTTATTTACTTTTGCTAATACCACTGTTTAGCGTGCCTGTCTAATTCCATCGCGTTGTCTGGTTTGATTTCCTTCAACACTTGAAAATATATTTGTGTCATGTGGAATGAAGATGTTAAGTAAATTCCTTTCATAGGAAAAAATTTAAATTACAATGGGGAACATTTGCAAATAAATTGGCAGGGCCGGACTACTGAGACTGAAGGCCCGAGGGCAAAAATTAGTTGCCTGGGCCCCTGTTAACCCCCTACCCAGAAATTTGTGCAGTGTGTTAGAAGAATACCTGGATCCAAGTTTGCCGTGTGACAATTTCATTAAAGTGCTCTAAAGCCATTTAGCTGCTGTAGCCTAAGCTGCAGTGTGTATAACAGTGAGTATATAATAAGAAAAATGCAGCATTAAAAAAGCACTGCATTAATGTATAATGTGCAAAGCATGTTAAGTGGTTTATATGACGCTCTATACAAATGCAAGCCATTAAAAGCCAGAAAGGAAAGAAGGAAAAAAGCAGACCGAGTCAGGTACTGAGACTTATTAGTATCACTGCCCATCACTATAAATACAAATTGTACTCCATTAAATGACTGAGTTGTTTAGATATTTCTTACAGTGAGTAAAACAGGCATATTCTTTCATTTGCAACCCTGGTGACGGCAAGAGCAAATAAAAATAATTCAAATTGATAAGTAGCCTTCAATGCATATTTTTATACAAACCCCATTTCCAGAAAACTTTGGATATTTTCTGAAATGCAATAAAAACAAAAATCTGTGATATGTTAATTCTCATGACACTTTATTTAACCGACAAAGGTACAAAGAAGCTATTTCCGACACTTTCACTGACAAATTTCACTGTACTTGTATTCTCTCCAAGGAGCTGCCACAGCAGATTAATCCACATTGGTAATTTGGCAGTGGTTGTACACCAGATGCCTTTCCTGATACAACCCTCCATGATGAGAGGGGCTTGTATCCTCACCTGGAATCAAACCAAGGACCTTTCACTTGTAAGGCAAATGAAGTTCTTCCATGCCCTAGTGGCTTTATTTGTCACAGTAGCATGATTGTTTCTTAAGCAGTGTCACCTGAGGGCTCGAAGATCTTGTACATTCAACAGTGGCTTCCAACCTTGCTCTTTACATAGACAGATGTCTCCAGATGTTCTGAATCTTTTCCCAGTATTCTGCACTGTAGATGCTGAAGGACATAAATTCTCAGCAGTCATGCATTGAGAAATGTTCCTTTTAAACTTACAATTCTCTCACAAATTTTGAGCCAGGACCCATCCTTGATTGCAAATACCAAGCCTTTGATGGATACTACCTTTATACCCAATCAGGATAGCTGACCTGCTCCCAATTAACCTTCTTAATGCAGAATCTTCCAAACCAGTGAATATTCTCTAAAACTGTGTCAGTGATGCTGTAGAATACATTACCAAGCAGAGTTTCACGTATTTACTCTCAAACTCCAAAAGTCAGCAGGTGGTCAAAGAGGAGCAACATACCATTTTTAAGAGAAATAAAATTTGTCATCAAAACACAGTTTTAAAAATGTATTTATTGATTTTATTACTATTATTATTGTTATCTAAATAATCTACTGTAGGGGAATATTCATTTATTTTAAATTGACAGCATTTTGTATGGTTGCATTTTGAGAATATTTCATTCAATATTTAAAGTAACTGGCTCACCTGGCCAAATACCACTTCAAGTTAAAGAGTTTAATTCTGGCAAGTTACAATACAGTACTAAGCAGTAGTCAGGAGCCACCACTTATTTCTTTGTATTTTGCGTCCAAGGAGCCAGACTCAACTGAAGGTCTTTCGAAGTCTTTCTTTGGACATTGGCTGCTTCTTTATTCATTTTCAATCAGGTGTGCAGTGTATCCTTCAAAACATTTGAGAAAACTGGACAAGTGGACAAAAGAAGCAGTAGCAGGCCTAAAAAAACTAGCTACAGCTGATGAACAGTGTCTGAAAGTCAAGTTCTTCAAAAAATAGTGAAAAAAAATCCAGCACAGGACCTGAGAGATGAACCGGACCTTTAAGTTGATTCATCTGCTGTTCACCAAAGCTTCATCAGAAATAGTCTCAGTGGAAGGGTGGCTATCAGGAAGCATTTTCAGAGAAGGGAAATGGGGAGAAAAGGCTGACGTATGCCAAATTACAAAAGAACTTGATTCAAAATGAGTGGCAGCAGGTCTTATGGAGTGATGAATCCAAATTTGAAATTTGGGATCATCTTGACAGCGAATGTTAGTAAAGGCAGCCAACATCCACAGAAGAGCTTTGGAATGTCCTTCAAGAAGCCTGGAGAACTATTCCTGAAGACTACTTAAAGAAATAACAAGCAAGCTTAGAGAGTTCAGGCTGTGTTGAAAAATAAAGGCGGTCATACCGAATATTGATTTTCAAGCTGGTTAGAATTGTACAAACTGTGCTTTTTCCTTGTAGGCTGTATTTCCGTTTATATCTTCCTGTTTCAACGAGTAGTTGCACCTATTTTCCATTTTCCTAGCAAAATATAAAGAAATGAGGGGTGGCTTGAGGCTTTTTGCACAATACTGGATGTTAGACTCAATTTCTGATAACAGATCACCTGAAATCTGACACACTGGACCTTTAAGCAAGGCACTCAACCCACAGCAGCCTGACCACAGCAGCTGAGCAGCCTATAGAGCAGATATATGATCATTTCATTGAAATTGTGTTGCTAAGAAACTGCTTGTGTCCAAGTTTATTATATCCAGCAAATGATATTGGCCAATACCGCAACAGGAAATAAATGTAAACGCATGTAAAAAAAAAATCTTGTGTTTAAAACACTCAAACAGTAGATCATTTCACCTTCTGCAAAGGCAAAAAGCTCTACTTCACTGTCACTGCTTTAAGAATGTCAGAGGAATAATTTCTCACCATTCAATCAGGTCACACGATGTTACACAATTAAAATATTCTGTATATATTTTCTCATACCGTATGCATTGTCGGAGCCGTAGCTCAAGTGGATTGAGCACAATGACCAGTCAGCCACTTAATATGAATAAAAAATAATTTGCAACTTCAAGTGCTCAGCCCTCCCTGATTTTCTTTTTACGCAGTTCATACCACCAAATGATAGCTGTCAGAGTGTGTTTCAGCTGAACAGAACTAAGCTGAATTTAATTGCATTGACTCAAATATGCTCAAAATCGGAAATAATAAAAGAATAATCTTTGCAGCGCGGCTGCGTTTCAGGATATGTAAATCACTGGCTATACAAGAGCAGAATATTACGTGAGCAGAAGATGTGTGTGTTTAAAACACTCAAATCACAATCTCATCCCCTCGGATCAGTGTTTACAGAAAAATAACTTCTTGTAATACCATCTGAAAATCAGATGGTTGAAGGCACTTGTATTATGAGGGTCAACTCTTGGTCAGCTCTTGTAAAAATCCTCTAAATTAGTCCCGCTAATGTTTTCACATGTCAGAGGTGAGAAGCATGTCGAAATAATACTAATAAAAAACACCCACACATCAGACAAGCACAGAGTGACATGAAGCTCATAAAAAAAAAAAAAGTTCTTGTGTTGGAGGAAAAAAGACAGGCGTGGGTTGTTGGGGTGGGGTGTTTGGGGGGGAGGATAGGATTATTGAGACACAGAAAGAGTGCGTTAGAAAAAAAAAAGGTGTTATTGAGAGCACTGGAATCACTTGATTAATCAAGAAAAGAGAGGCAGAGCTCTCTCCTGCCGATGTCCAATCATAGCAGCCCGCCGTGCAGCTCTGGGCGCTGCACGGCGGGCCAAATCCTCTTGTTGCTCCACCAGGAGCATGAAAGCCGGGAGGGGAGTCTCCTATTGTCCACACAAAGGCAACCCTAACGTGCTTTCACTACGACAAGGAATGGGAGGGCTGTTTTGGGGGGGCTGAAAAACAGCCTACAAGAGGTGCGAATAAGATGCCCATTCATTTCCTGAGCTTTACACTAATTCCCCGACCGTCTCCTTTTCTTTCCTCCGTCTGCTTCGCCACAAAACAACAAACAGCGAGAGGGAGTGAAAACACTAGGATCTAGGGGGGACTTAGAGCAGACGTGTAATCCCTGCCACTTCTGACCCTCTATCGGTGTGTAAGTCCCTGACCTCCCCATTGAGGGGCTGGGATGTGTGACTAAAGGACGGGTGACCCTCCCGCACACACATTTGCACCCACACACACACCCTATTGGCCCCCGAAAGCAGCCCCCTCACTCACACACCCCACACTCCAAGCCTTTTAAAGAGCCGAGCTAAAGAATTCAGGCTTTGGAACACCTCTGCGGTGCTGAAAAGAGTGAGTCTGTGAGGAGTCTATAAGTAGGGCCAGGGCTGATCGTGTTTCTTTTCTCCCACCATTTAATTCGTCTTTAGAGGCCATCTCGTTAACACGATCTTCCCTTGCTTTTTTCTTACCTCCGTCCCCACACAGAAAGACCCCCTTCCCTCCCTCCTCTCTCCATCTTGCCCAACTTCAAAGGTCCCTGCCAGGCGAGGAAAGAAAGTCACCTCTTTCTTCCATTCAGCCTCTCTCGTCTTCTTCTGGCCGTGGCTTTTCTTTCTCTTCTCTCTCCTCGCTTTTTCCCTAAAGCGGCCGCCGAGAAATCATCTCACTTACTGCCGCTGCTTTGCATTTGAAAAAAAGGAGTAATTAGCCAGAGGCTGAGAGGAAGGGAGGGAGAGATGGGCTGAGCGAAGGAGGCGTTGAAGAAGAAGAAGATGGCCCCTCCTTGCTCTTTCTACCCCCCCCTTCCTCTGTCCGCAGTCAGACTCAGAGGACATAAGGCAAAATAACTGCCTACATGTTTTCTGCCTACACATCCTCTGCATGTGGCATTAGTAGGCAGGTCGTAACAGATGAAAAACTCCGTTGCACCTGATGTAAGCTTAAGGTAGGCGTCTGAATGGCTTAGTGGGCCCCAGGGCCAAACGCGAGCCATGAGCATGCCAGAAATCCCAGTTTCAGGGGGCCTAAGTGAACTGTTTGCAAGGGAACCCCCTGAATTTGTTGCAGTGGCCCTGGCTGCTCTGCAGTTTAGGATTAGCTCTCTACAAAATAAACACAAAATTCCTTTTTATAGGTGCTTTTGCTGTTTCTGTGGGGAAACACATTTGTGGTTATTTTTGTGTAGGAAATAAAAAAAATACCCCAAAAAGTCACACACTCAGATTATAAAGCTCTATTCTATCCAAACAATGTCAAAAACCAAAATCCTATCACGGTTATCTCACTTCGGCGTATTTCATTTCAGGACCCGGTGCAGTCCCTGTGGTGTTGCTTCAGCTCATTCACTGTGTGACAGTCTATTTCAATAATCTACATGCATATAGCCATAAGGCAGAGATAGGCTCAGCCTGAGCATATCTAAAGGTGCAGTGTAATCCTGTAATATGCAGAGTAGTGAGGAAAATTCATTCTCCCCTCACACCCACTGGGGTCTTAAGCCCCCTGATGCAGCTGATAGGGATCCGGTGTTATCTCCTCAACACAGAACAATTTTACACACTCACTTCGCCGCTCCCACGCACACACACGTACGCCCACACATGTAAAACCAGGAATCCACGTCATGACCACCATAAGCGCACACACATTTGCACACAGCTGCTTCATGTCGAGAAGAATATTTAAATGCATGCAGCATTGACTTCTATCTGTAGATCGCAATGGACCTTCAGCACACAAGTGAGCTGCTTTCACTATCCCTCTTCTCCTCATGGACATTCACGACTGTAAAATACCACAATGCCAATCGAATAGAAGCTAGATTTTCCTTCAGATATGCAGGCTATAGAAAGTAATGCTTTTCTCTACATTTAAAAAGATACAAAAAGAAGTTGCAAAATGACTCTGGGTTTTATCTGAATGAATGAAAAGAAGAGCGGAGACTACAAGATGAGAAAAACAAAAGGGATGGTAAAAGTGGGGAATAGAGGAAACAAGGACAGGGACCCAGCCATGGGAGGGGCACAAGCCAGAGTACTCCTAGTGCCAGTCTCAAGCCCTGGTAAATGGGGAGGATTACATCAGGAAGGGCATCCGGTGTAAAATCTTTGCCAAATCAAATATGTGGATAGGTTGAGACCCGGGTTAATGATGACTGATCCGGTGCCGTTAGCCAGCAGGGTGCTGGTGGAAACTATACTACTGTTGGCCGAAGACAAAGGACGAGGAGAAGGGGAAAGCTTGTTAGGAGTCAGAGAGAGAGAAGGAAAGGTAGGAGGGTGGAGGTGAGAGTAGGGACTTTAAATGTTAGGGGCTTTAAATGTAAGAACTATGACTGGCTGATATGATGGAGAGAAGGAAGGTAGATATATTGTGCTTGCATTAGGCCGGGGGGGGGGCAAGGCCAGGAACAATGGAGGTGGAGTCAAACTGTTCTACTATGGTGTAGATAGGAAGAGAAATGGAGTAGGGGTCATCTTGAAGGAAGAGTATGTGAAGAGTGTTCTGGAGGTGAAGAGAGTGTCAGACAGAATTATAACTTTGAAGTTGGAAATTGAATGTCTGATGCTTAATGTTGTTAGTGCATATGCCCCACAAGTTGGATGTCAGAAGAGAAGAATTCTGGAGTAAGCTGAATGAAGTGGATGAGAGTATTCCC
>VUQH01025860.1:1580-14087 GCA_015106775.1 Etroplus canarensis
GAAAGGGGGGGGGGGGGTTTGGGGGGGGGGAGGGGCGGGGGGGGGGGGGGGGCCGGGGGGGGGGGGGGGGGGGGGGGGGGGGGGGGGGGGGGTCCGTAGTGTCGCATCTGCTATTTTGTTGATCTAAAGTCGCTTTGCATGGATACATCATGGCTACGTTTACGTGTAGGGTTCAGTTCTTAGATGATACTGATCCATTTAACAGCACCAATTTCCCTGAGCCCACCAGACCGCCTCAGTACACCTTCAGGGAAGATATTCCTCTGATAAATCAGATTGCTGGAGTCCACAGACTGCTGAAAGCCCCGCAAAAGGTATGCAGTACATGGTTAACCTCTTTGTTAATAGTCATGTTGTTTTTTAATACTTACGGGTTAAAATTTAACATCCACACCTAAAGTAATAATTATCTTTAACCTGTCTGTTTGCTTTCTACCAAACAAAACTAATTGACCAATCAGAAAATGCCTTGAAGCACTTTGCCAATATGGGATGCTGATGGGGCCTCAGCATACCTCTTTGAATAGTTATTGCATGCACATTCTCCTGTAATGAGATGACTTCAGGTGGTATTGGAGTGGACTAGACACCCATTATTTTGGGGGAAAGGTATCAGTTATTATTTACCTCAACAACAAACCAAACCTCTTTCACTTACCTGCAGTATAAAGACTTTTGGTACATGTTTTGAAGTTCAGAAAAAGTTGTATTGTTGGCAAGAGGGGAGAAGCAAACAAAGACAATTGTGGTTATACTTGTAATGATTTATTTAACTTTACTTGAAAATCTGACCTCAAAGGAAATAACTTATTTGTGGGAAAGGGAGGCATAGTTGCAATGTCATGAGTGGGCAGCCTGGAAGTCCATGTAGAGAACCTTTTCTGCTGTTGTCACTACACAGCTCCAATTAAAGTAGGCTGGGTCAAATGCTCAGTTGGTCAGTCCTTGAGGGATGCAAAATGGTAATTTCCCTGTTGGCATGATTGGTGCTGTGGCTTTGAATTTGTCTTCCTCATCAAACACATTTTGGCTCATTGGGACACTGTTAACTGGCTTTTCTTTAGTGTGAAGCAGTGTGTTTGATCACCTTTAATTTCCAGGCTTCATTTATTACTAAGGGGGTTTAAGTTTCAGTGACAAATGTAGACCTGAAGCCTATTTTCTTTCTTTTACACCCTTTGTGGGGCTTCCAAAAGTTAGATCTCTTGAGAAAGTTGATTAGCCCCATCTACTGACCTTTAAGTTTAAACAAATCACAGAGACCATACCATCCAAGGTTGAGTCTGTTATTGAGTATTCATCTTAGTCTGGTCTGAAAGTTGTATAAATTGAGAGTTAATTTGGGTCTTTATTCATTCTGTCAGATCAGTAGTACTCTATCTTGTTTGAGTCAAGCTGGTAAGATAAGTCATGGGAGCCTCGAGATGCTGTGGATCACCACAGACTGGGCTCTTATTCTGCAGTCTACTCAGCCTGACCAGCAGCATCAAATGGTGATCCTTTCCACTGAAAAGGAAGCGGGCAAAATTAACAACACAAACAAGGAGCTGATGTACTTTGCACTGTCAACTGGTCTCAGTTTAGCTGTAGGCCAGCTGAACCACAAACCAGACAGAGAGGGAGTACCTGTAGTTGGCTGTGCAGTGCCTGGTTAGTGAGATTTGGTCACATGGGCATTAGTGGTTAGCTGCAACTAAAGGGAGAAGTCCATGGGCTTCTTATAAACAAAAACAGCCAGGTGGGTGTCAAGACTGTGTCAACGCATTTGAGCAAATATTTCTCTGATTCACACCCTCAAAAGTTTGAAAAAGAGACTATAGTGTTGCCTTGTAAATACCTTTAACAGAATGGTTGTCTGGTCTCTGTAGTGCAGGTCAGTCTGTTTTAAATAGTACGCTGCTAACACATGGGAGCGGGGGAGTCAAAACAGCTAGCGCTGCTGTTTCTGCAATGTTGCTGTCAGTTTTAGTCTGCATTCTCAAGAGAGGAGATCAGCTGTGTGTGTTGTTGTTTGCATTATATGTGTGTAGGATTGGGTTATAACATGGGGAAGGCACCTTGGCGAGGCAACTGTAGAGTCAAACATCAGTTAGGAGAAACTGAATTTTATACTTCAAAGCAGCTGTGCAGGGTTTATTTTTTATGGCGAAAACAAGTCGCACCATAAATAATTGTTCTCTAGCTCTGACAGGACTTTTAAGTTTGTTTTTAAAGATCTTTTGGAAAATGCCATACTGCCATGTGGTGTGGTAACACCATGCACTAGGTTTTTGTAGTAGTACTCTGAAGGTTGAAATGGAAATTTGTGAAAACACTTCTTTGAAGACCATTTTCTACAGTGAATCTCATTTGATATCCTTTGTGTTGCTTCAGTTGATTTAAGTAATGACTAGCTCCCACCTCACTCAGATATTTGATTTTCTAATAAATAATGCATTTTTCCTCGTCAGATGTCAGTGTAAGCATGTTTTTCAAAATCTGCTAGTTATTCCAAATATTCAGTTTTTCAGTGCATTTCAGTAGACCATTATTCCTTTGTGTACTTTCTTCTCTGTCTTTTGTAGCTTGGTGTTTTGTGGCCCTGAGTCCTTGCATCAGTTTGCAAAAACAGAATTTAAGTGAAGTTTTGGACTCTCACATAACCAATTTCACTTTGTGGGACAGTTGTTTTTCTGCATTTTTTTTGTCCCATAATGAGAAGTTATATAAAATGCTGCAAAATGTAGGTTCCTCCTTCAGGCCTGTCAAGGCTACTTTGAATTCCTTTACACATTGTCATGCAGATTTGTTTGGTGGCCTCTTAATTTGGAATGTTGTCTCCGTTTCTTTTAGAGAAACACATCCATTGGAAAAAGTTGGACTTGACAGGAAATTAAGATTACTGTTGTGGTTTCCCCTTCATGCATCAGGTGTAATGAGTTTTAAATCACTTGCCTTCACAGAAAGATCACAAATAGCATCTCTACTTTTATCAAACAAATGTGGAACCTTTAAAGTGGCCAGATGTTATTCCTCTTATTTGATTTAGAATCCACTACAGTTTACAGACAAACGAATAAGGTGGCTAACACAGAGTTAGGATTTGCACGAAACTATGTACAAGACAGTGTGTTTATTTTAGGTTATTTTGAGTTTCAAGTATTCAAATTGCAGGCAGTGTATTGTATTGCAGTGGGGTCCATGCAAAGAAGCCGTGTAGACAGCTATATTGTTTGCTTTTCTTCATCTTCTTCTGCTCCTGAAGTCAAAGGAGTCCCTAAAACTGAATGATAAAAAAGTTTTGACATTTGGCACCGGTTTCCTGTCTACACATTGAGCACTCTAATGCCACCAGTTGGTCAAAGCTGCAGGTCCGTTAAGACAAATAAATAGTAAACCATATGCCTAGTTTTCATTAGGGATCATTCAAAGCACATATCAAACAGGAAGCAAAGGCAGCAACACTTTGACCCATTTTTGGGAATCATATTTTTTTAAAGCATTTGGGTCATACAACCAGACAAATGCATTTTGTCTGAAAACGGATGATGCCTTACACAGATATTTCTCATGCTAGTGACCCTTTTTGCATTTGTGAAATAAAAAAAGAAAACGAAAAAACTCATTTGACCAATGAGGAGCAAGAGCTTGTTTTTCCTATCAGTGCTTGCAGCCACCCTTTTAACATGATGAGATTGAACTGGAGCCTGTGACCTGCTGAACTGCTTGGCCCCCTTGTCACTGTGTACAGCTAGATTTCCAGATGTCTTTCCCATCTGGAATACAGAGAAATTTGGAGTGAGATAGCAGTTTTAATTTTGAAATTGCATGGTGTTTATTTTTAGTTCTTTCTGCCTTAACTGCCTTCCTGGTCAGTGGACCACAGTATGGTGGTTGAAGGGAGAGGCCAGACCTCAGTGTGTGAGCAGAGAGCTTGTGGTTTCTTCTCTGGACTTGGCCATTACAGGGCCACTGTGGGTTCAAGTCCTGGGCAGGGGACAGCTAAAGAAGCTTCTACTTCTGATAATCTGGTGGCACTATTCCTGGATTAAGAGCGATTTAAGTGCATCCACTCTGTCTGTTTATACATTGTAATTCCGGTGAGGTAATCCAAATTGATTATATCAAGCACACCTAAAGTGACACTGGTTAGAGGAAAGATTTGTGGAAGAAAAGGTGGATGTACAGATGGGGATTAGCTAATGGCACACTTGTGTAATTTATATTGAAATTTTTGTTTCTGTTGCTTTTGGTCTGCAAGCCAAAACCTTGAGTGGGGAAATGCATTTCTTGGTTCCACAGCTGGCTAATTACTAGTTACAGCTGCAGATTCAGCCCAGTGTTTTGTGTAGTTCAGGTTGCAATACAGAGCAAAAAACTGAAAGAACACAAATATTTTTTTGGCCCTTTTATCTAATCCACTGAACTTAAAATAAAGGAAATGAAAGTATAATATGTAGGATAAAAACAAGCAAAAGTCATGAGCTTACTGTATCTGTGGTAATATATCTGATAATATATTTGGATTGTAATTTAATGGCATTTGCACAGACATAATAGTGGTTTTACATTTGCAAAATATAGTTTTCTTCTTTACTTTAAAATTGGTCCAGATAGTTTTATTGACAGGAAAAGAGGAGCAGTTGCAATACATCACATCTGTGATTAACTCCAAGGACACAACCAAGTAAAACCAGGTAGAACAACAAGGCTAACCACTATTGAGTTATAGTCATGTAGTGCATATTTCTTCAAACATTAGGAGATCCTTTTTGGAAAAATAAACCTAACATTCAATAAAAGGGATTGTTGAGTGTCTCTTAGGTTATGTAAGGCACAGTCACTGGTCACTGCATACAAAATGATTTAATGTGTCTTCTCTTTCATGCTACATTTCATATTACTATCCCACTTTTTATTTTCAAAGGCATGTCAGACCATTGGCATAAAACTGGTGGGGCTAACTTGGGCCCCTATGCCTGGATTTCCTGTCAGGCCAGAATCTGTCCTGTAATCTGGAGAATCACTTGCTTCTTTCTACTGGCTACGCACAGTATAGATGTGGTTGCTTTCCTTCTTCTTTCTTTTTCTGTCTCGGCCTGCCTCACCCAAAGAACATTAACAAGTAAGGCTTGTACCTCTCTTGGAAATGATAGAATCTCCTCACCTGTTTATTGTATTGGCCTCGTGCTGTGCCTCATCTCTTATGTTCTCTTCAAAAAATGATGTTCAGCCCCTTTCGTTTGGTTTGGTTGGGCTCTGAGTCAGAGATTGAGTTGGAGAGAGTGAAAGTTATCTTCAGCAACCACATGTTTTGTTTCAGATCTCAAATATGACACAGTCCTTGAATGCTGTAACACAGTAATACAGAGTGGCTGAACAGATCAGAGCCATAATGTCTTTACCAGCGTTTTTCCTTCACGTTTAATTAAGTTACTGTCATATGTGGAAGGAAATTGAACTGCATCAGACCAGACAATAACTGGTCCGATTTAAAAAACACATGGTTTTGCATGTTAAACTTATGTTTACATGTGTTGTGCATTAGGAGAAAAATTCTTTCAGGCCGCCTATGTAAGTACTATTTATGCAAGTGCATCATTGTTACTTTACAAAGCCCAAGTAAGGGCTGACAAGAAAAGACAGATTAATGGAGTTCCACATATTTGCACAATACGTTGTTGGTTTAGACTCTCTCATTGTTGATGGTGCAGAGCGGTGCCACTCTCTACACTCAAGCCATACATATGTTTGCCCTTCCATAATGGTATTTGTTTTCCTTTCCTCTGCTTCACTGTTGGATCTGCTGTCCTGTGGAGCTGAAAGACTCTGAATATAAATAGGTTAATATCTCCAATTTGGAGGTCAACCAGACAAATGAACAGTCACTCTCATTCTTCATCTCCTTGACCACAGTCAGGTGATGACAACCATTCAAGACCAGACAAATCATACCTCCTCTGCAAAATCATCATGTGTGATGATAGTTTATCAGACAGGAGAGTGGCAAGATAAGAGGCACCAGGCTGCCAAGCTTGTTCAAATCTGCATGACTTCTCTACAACCTTGCACAGTTTTTCATTGTAGAGCACTGACATCAGCTGATAAAAAAAGCTTTCTATGTTTTACAGGAGAATAGGCATAAACCTAAAATATGCTACACATTTTTCATGGACCCCAAAGCACCACAGGTTTTAGACTATTTAAAGGACTTTGTATTTCTGTTTGTATGTATAAGGTTGTATGCTTGTATAATGTGCATGAAACACAGACCATTCAGAAGCCCCCGAATGGCTGTCCACTGTCACATTCTCATAAATAACTCTCAACTTACTGTTAACCATTATTAATACAGTCTAACTGTGTCTTCTGCCTGTTTAGCCTGATGACTGTGCCCTTCAGCTGTCCCATAATGGAAGCTACTTGGACCTGGAGTCTACCCTGGCAGAACAGCGAGATGAACTGGAGGGATTTCAGGAGGATGGAGGGTAAGATAATAATCACTCTGTCTCTGTTTCCTCTTTCAGGGAATGTACACAGCCACAGAAATGAAGAATATTCTTTATACTGGATTGAATTTAAAAAACTGAAATAAATGTAGATGTTTGTGTGAAAAGTTTGCTATATATTCCTCGCACTTCTAAAGGTGCTGCTCGGACTGACACCAGAACCACTCAGGCAGAAGACTGAAGTGGGCCTGGCACTGTGTAGCAGGTGGATACTGTAATGTTCAATGCTTGCCAGATTTTGGTTGTCCAGGAATAGGTAGCTCTTGTTGCTGTGGTCAAATAAACGTCCGTGCAACAGAAATAAAAATAATTTTTTTAAGAGTGAATGACTTAAAATTACAACAGTCTGGCTTTAAAAACCTGCTTCAATAGTCAGACATAATTTAGTACAATATGATTACTGTTTGTTGAGAGAAAGACCTCAAGAAAAATTCAAAGCAAGATAAGAGGAATCAGATGCAGTATTTAATCCTTGACACTGAGAATGGATTATTATCCTGCTGACTATATTCCTATTCCTGATTTGATACTATTAAAGTAATTTTACTTATAATGATACTTATTTGGTTTTAGAATGAATTATCCTTTTTCTGAGCCTCAGCATGTTGAGCTCTGTCTGCCCCTCTTAGAAGAACTAAGGGGAAGTCTTTTCCCCGCTTGAGTGTCTCTCAGTATCTAAAGTCTATCAGTACTTTTTGGAAAAATTTAAAGGACAAAGAGAATGCCATTTTCCTTAAATATTTCTCCTAAGTCTCGTTGAACCAGGGTGTTTTTTCTGCATAAAAGTCACCAAAAGCTGTCGTATTTTTTTAAAGACATAGTAGTAGCTGTAGAACTTGATATTGCCAGAGTTGGACATGCTTTCTTATCATCTCAGTATTGATACCAACTTTTTTCTAACAGATTAAATGTCTCACACTTTCCATTGCATTCATGCATTTGTGTTGAGTGGCAACAATGATGTAATCTTAACCACTTGTGTTGTGGCCACATCTCCACATAGGCCACATAGTAGCACTCTCATCTCTATTCAGTATTACTTTAAAATGTTTTCATTTAGTGCACTAGGATAACTGCAGTTGTACACCCTCCACCACTACAACTAGTTCAGCCAATAATTTAGCTGTACTGCTTACCTACAATATGTAGCTGCGTGTTGCTTTGCCTCGACATTACTCCAGGAGCTGGATGAAGAAAAGAAAGGTTCACAGTTGTGTTAGCTTCATTTCTGGTTCGTACATTTGCTTTGGCTTTTTGCTTTATTGACTCCATACATTTTTTCATGTACTGTGAAGTATGCTGATATACCTTTCATGTACTGCCCACTTTAGATGATCACAAACCAAAGGTTGGCATGAAAGTTCCTGGTCAGCTGGACCACAAACATGTATGGATTTATTTGTCTAACTTGAAATTCATAAGCTGCTCTCTGGCTCTGTGTTTCTGTTGGAAGTTGAGAGTGCTGTCCGTTCCCAGTTCCAGCTGAAATTGTTAGGAGCTTATTGGAGGCTATTAAGAGCTGTGAGGTTAAAGTGGTCCACTTCTTCCCTCGTCAAAGACTGAGCCTGCCTGGGCCAGAGTCATGCCAGCTGGCACAAGCTGGTATGGATGTGTGTCATTAAACCCACACAGCGTTGTCTGAGGAGGCTGGGGGTGAAGGTGGTTAGCCAATTATTTCGTAAAAATAAGGCAGTTCTGCTTGTTGGCTTTTTATGGTGCTGATGTGTCTAGAATTATGCCCCCTGCTGTTCAGTATTGTTGATTTGATGATTACTGAGCTAATAAAATGTCTGATGACTGATTTTACCTTTAGTTGTTCCATTTTGCTTTCACTCTCTCTTTAAGGCACATGATCTGTCAACAGCACTCAAAACACCAAAGCATTTTACTTACAGAAAAAAATGACTTGTCTGATTCTTACATATTTTCTTTTTTGGTTTTCCAAGTTAATCTCCAAATAAACCATTTGCATTAACATCAGTAGACAAGGAAGAAGGATGCTTTCATCATGCTTACACTATTTCAGCTTTAAGCTAAGCCACTTACCTTTGGAAAGAGAGTAGAGTAATACTTCTGAACTCTCCTGATCATTGGCAATTGAATCCATCTGTAATTGATATTAATGACAGGTTACATTCCTGAGGCGCCTGTGTCATACATAGTGTCTTTACAATCAGATTAAAGTATGATCCACCGACAGAGCGCCGCAAAAGCCAGGAGATATCCATGTCATGGGAGCTTAAGGGCCATAATCACTTCCACACCACGTTATGTAGCTCAGCTATACAACATTGTGACTCGTAAATCCCCTCTCCCATCACTGATACCACCTCACTTCTGGTTAAAAACTGACCATGTAGCCCAGACATGTGCTCAGACAAATCTGCACAGATCCTTGTAGTCTGTGTTTGTCATTCTAGCTGTGATAGATTGACACACATACTTTTTGGCACTAGTTGGAGGTGCAGTACGGGGGACATTTTTAAGGCCAGATGGCCTCACATGTGCTCATAGACACAGTCACTGTTTTTGAAGAGCAGAATGGATAAAAGTGTTTGTTTTTGATCTTGTAGGAAAAATGTTGTGTTGAGTTATGTGTTGAGCTTGACACATTGTAAGACATATTCTCTGGCTTGTCTTTATAGGATAATATGAAGTGCTGTTATTGACTGCATAATTGATTCAGCATGTGGAGTTTTTAGCATTTTCTTTCACCTTTTAGCATCTCACGCACTACTACTTGTATTTTATATTAGAAAACCAGCAATTATATGCTGAAAATTCTCTTACTGTTTTATTGAGTGTTTCTGATATGCTTGACAACTATTCAAAAGCTGAACATATAAAAATCTAACTGTTCTTGCTCAAAAGGCCTAAAAAATTCAGAGTTTCTCATCATATCCTTTCATGTCTCTGAGGGCAGCTCTGCTTTCTTTATTTTCATTTTTTTCTGACCCACTTGGAAATTGTTTCGTAGATGCTCAAAGCACACAAGGTTTTCATTTGAAGAGAAAAGTAAATTTGAAAAGAACCAGAGGAATTGTCAGACTTAAACTATACCCCACCTGGCTTACTTGGGCACTGGAGGTCCCTCTATAGACACAATGATGCAGGAGCCTCTAGTGCAGGGGTGTCCAAGAAGTGCTGAGTCAGTAGACCTTAGCGGGGCCTTCTTGTCTGGCATTAATTGGTCTTTGAGGGGAAATACTGGCTTTAGTGTATTCCAAGTATTTGTGTTCACTTTCTGTGGGTACACATTTTGTGTTGTTTTATAAACAGGGCCAGTAATGCTCACTTAGATAAAGCCAGAGAGCACGGAGCTGGCAGGCATCCATTGGTCCAGTTGCTGCTCCTCTGTGTATGAGGATTAAGACTGAGCTTTATGACAGCACTGTACAATAGAGCAGTAAAGGGGGAATCAAGATTAATTGAAAATAAAATATTTTAAGGTATATTTTTGCCAGGCACATTTGTTAAGTTTCTGCAGCTGCATTCCTGTTCATAATGTTTGATAGGGAAAGTGATGATGATGAATATCAGTTTTCTGGTATAAAAATGGGCCCTGCTTTTTAAAAATGTACACTGCAAATAAAACCATCCATGTGTTTTCATTTGATCTATTATAAAGCAGTCTACTTTGACCATTTGAGCTGTGTAATGGTCAGGAAGTATGGCATAAGTAGGAAGTAATTGGTTTAGGTCACATTTAGTCCTTTCATGACAATATAAAAAAGAGTCAGTAATTCAAATATTTAGTGATGTTTCAGAAGCTTAATGTACATGATGAATCAGGTTTAATTTGACCTTGGCTTAAGTTGATTATACAGTACTAATGCTGGAAAAACCCAAAACATTTTGGCGTACAAGACCATACAAACCAACATAAGAATTCCTTCACTCAGTATTATATGCCAGCATGTCCCCAATTTGTTATTTAGTTGACATGCTTTATAGTTTTGATTGTTTCTGTAAGTTTGGGCTCTATCCTTTAAAGGCCTGCAGCACTGTCTGTAGGAGTGTCCAATTTTCATGTTTAATTGGTGGTGGTGAGGGGGTCTGAAAACCTCACTTATATTCCATGCACGTTTGTTTAATTTGATAATGAGCATGTTGGCCTGTTTAGCCTCAGGTCTTGGTTGAGCACAGGGATACTGTTGCAGCTAAGCAGAGAGAAAGCAGACATTCGTGACAAAATGGTTCTAGTTACCCATTTGCCTCAATAGCATCATAGAGGATAAAATTCCTGTTTGCTGTCTCATCTGGCAGTGAAGGGTTTTGTTGACAGATGTTGCTCCTGTATCACCTCTGCCTGTTGCTGGATATTATATTTAAAATATAGTGAGCATAAACAGACTTCCCCTGCTGTCATCTGCTTGTGCCCATATCAGCTCAGTCTCCCACTGACTGGTTGGGGCAGGAAACATGTCAGTATGTCAGTCTGCCTGGGTGTGTGGAGCTGGTATGCAGTAATTCAGTTTGTTTGTGGCACAGCAGCAGTAGGAACTGCCTTCTGTGCTGATGGACTTTTTCTCTTTCTGTCAGCCCCACTCCTGCCTGATGGTTTGAAAGTGACAGTCTGCTGCTGGCACTGCGCCGATCCCAACAATCACACAACCTCCATGTAGGCAGCATAAAAACCCATTTGCCAGTGAGCCAAATTAGGAAGGGGGATGTTGTGCAACTCTGCCTGCTGTGCTCTTGTCTACATTTGGTCTACTAGGTTTGTTTGTGTGTTTCTTTAGCTAGTTGGGAGGTTAAAGGCATAATGAAGGATTCAAATGCAAGCAAAATGGTGATCCCCACCAAGAAAATTAAAAACACAGATGTGCAAAAATCTTTGAAAAAAGGGAATCCTTTAATGACTGGGTCTAGGAGTTCCACGCGCTGAGTAGGGAAGGTTAAAGTATTGAGATAAAGTGTTGCATTGTTTGATTTTGCCTTTTCATGGGATTTGTTTGAAAATATACAGTGATGCCAGCCATGTCCTTTAAAAGAGTAACTTTTAAAAACTTCAGTGTCTATACACATTCAAGAGCATCTTTCAAAGCCAGCAAGTTATATTTTGCAGGACAAACTAAACTGCTCTCACATTCACTATTGAGGCTGAATAGAAGTCGCGCATTGTAGTCGTCTTTGTTTTCCATTGTCATTCAGACATTGTGAGCATTTGACAGGTTGGTGACAGGGTCTTGGCATATCTCCATTAGCACAGGAGGTGGAGCTGACCTCCGAGTTGCTCCCGTCCTTCATTTTCATTGATGAAAACCTTTTCCCTGATCTGTTTCCTGCTGTGTTTAAACTGCAAATGCTGGCTGAAACAGAAGAGAATAACTTGTTGAAAACTAATTTAGTTGGGAGATCATTTTGTATCTTTGAACAGTAGCTATTCAGCACTGTTGCCTCATCAACTGTTGCACTTTGTTCTGTCACACACATACAAACTTATCATAATGGTCCAATATTGTCATAACACGTTGCTTTATGTCCATTTGTCTTTTTTCCTCACAGACGGGGAAAGAAGCACAGTGTCATTCTACGAACACAGCTATCAGTCAGAGTTCATGCCTGTATTGGTGAGTAATAAACTGTACTCTACACTGTGCATTTGTCACATTTTATTCAACAATTTGTCTTCCTCCAGCTATATCAGCTTTAATTAGCTCTGTCACCAGTGGATTATTTTATGTAGGACCCTGTAAAACTTGCACAGCAGAAGCTGTAGAAAATTACCAACAGTCCTATAATTTGAGTGACAACAGCATTTCAGCAACACTGAGCACTGGTGTGGAGCAAACACTGAAAACATTTTATGCTTTCAGAGTTACTGTGTCCTCTCACTTTGTTTAATTGGGCCTCCTGGTGTCTTTGAGTAATGCGAGGGAATGAGCTCAGAGCTGAGTGAAAACATATGCAAACATGCATGCACATGGCATGTATGCTGACCCACACACACACACACACACACACACACACACACACACACACACACACACACACACACACACACACAGTGCACTTC
>VUQH01025860.1:23149-47273 GCA_015106775.1 Etroplus canarensis
AAAAAAAATTAAAAAGAAATATTTCAAAAAAAAAAAAAAAAGAAAACCAAAATCATATTGTATGGGTTTTCTGTTACCCTGTGTACTTGAAAACATACATAACAGGGTCTGAAAATAACACCTGTGAAACACCAAATACATGTACATTTTCAGTCTTGTTTGGGCAAATCACAGAAATCTATCTAGTACACTATTTGACTGGATTTTTATATATACATATAACTGTAATTCTAGCCAAGCAAAGATCACTAGCCAATTAGACAAAGTCAAACCTGTCAATGAAAAGTACTGCAACTGATGCATGACCAGTGACATAGAAAGCATCATGTTTAGTAGCCCATCTGCTTCAAGGTTCAATCTGTTATGCATTCAGTTTTTGCACAGAGAACTGCCACTTACTGGATCATTTCCTTTTTCAGACCATTTTCCATAAACCTAGAGATTGTTTTAGGGGAAAATGCCAGTAGATAAGCAGTTTCAGACATTCTCAGACCATCCTAGCTTGCACCAACAATCATGACACATTCAAAGTTACTTATATCACCTTTCCCCTCCATTCTGATGCTTGGTTTGAACTTCAGCAGGTTGTCTTGACCATGTCTGCTTGGCTAAATGCATTGAGTTTCTGCATTTGATTTGCTGAGCTGAACAGGTTAATCTTTTGAAGAGGGAAATGAGTATATAATGGCAAGTATAAATAATGTTTACTCTTCATCACCCTTTTTGTTGACTTGATGATATTTGAGCGGGATTTAGCACAGGTTTTGCCACTGCACCACAGATTCAGTCTTCAATCTATTAAAATGCTATCATTACAGTCAACTTAAAAGGAAAGAACATTACAGCCTCTCAGCTGTAATGTCTCGGCTTTCAGTACTGATCTCGAGAGGCAGGAACTGTACCATTCATTAATGAACTTTATGCTGTAGGCTGCTATGTGGGAAAAATAGTCATTTGAATTTAAGAAGAATACTACATACAAAGAATGCAGCAGTTACACATCAAACGTGCCATCATGATCCACATATTAGCCCCAGATTTCTTTGTAACTTTCCTCCAGCTGAGCAAAGCATACAGTGGCAGGCAACAGGAACAACAGTGCATGAAGAAAGTCTGTTATCTGTCTGTCTGCTCTGAAAGCAAATCAGTGGGTCAAATGAATATCCGATAATTAATGGTAAAATAACTTGTTTGCCAGTTACAGTGAGTGAAAGTAAACAGGCACTTCAACTCTGGATTGACACACGGTGAGGTCTTTACTGGACTACAACAAAAGCTGTAACCACAATTTGAAAATGTTACCAGCATTCTAGATAAAGAAGTACTTACCCTTGCCCATTTATGCTTAGTATCATCTATAATTTAGTGTCTGCACACAAAGAACTTGTAAATTCATTTGGCTGATAAAAAATTTACCATGATTATTTTCAGTGGGTGATGTCCTCTTTAAGCTTTAGAAAAAAGTCTACACATGTGATTTTCCGCAAACACCTGCTGTCTGCTACGCCGTTCCAAAATGTGCAAGCACGTTTATTTCATTCTGATGAGACCAGTTAGATTCTAGCCACATGAGTGACTGACAAAAATGTTTATTGAGCTTGCCAGTTTTTTCCTCCCAACCCCACATTTACTGTAAGTGGTCATGTATGAAGCCCTGCCATGAAAGTATAGAGCAAAACCTTAAAAACTCACGCAGTGCAGATTATACATATTTTGCAACAGAAGTATTAATTTATGGAGAAACAGAATGTTATCTACTATTTTAAATATAGAATCAGAATCAGAATACTTTATTAATCCCAGGGGGGAAATTGTTAAGTAATTTTAAACAAAGAAGTTAAGAAAAAATGTTCAAATACACCCAGACTCAAGTTCCAACTTGGCATTGCCAGAGTTTGTTGCTTACATTTATCTAGCAGGATCGCAAACAGAATACTCAATGACCAAACCTCTTGCTAGACAACTTGCCACAGCTGTCTTACTGTAAGTCTGCACCTGGATGTCTAAACTTAATAATGTATTAAAATACTGTAGCGTTAAGATTTTTATTTGTAACAAAGTCAGCTGTTTGAAACTGGAGGCATGCGTAGAATACCTAAAATGACACTGAAGGATACTCGGACCCCTGCCATATGTTGTTACCCAAGACCTGTTTGTCTCAGCTTTTGGAGGAAGCATTTAACCCCAGCCTGCCAACCAGCCATGTGTTTCTTCTTTGGCTTGCACTTTCATGTCACTTTACTGGAACAAATGGGCTTATAATAATGAGGGCTTTATAGAAGATCATATGAGTGTATATTGCCATTATGACAATATAATACACAGACAGTGTACACTGCTTTAACCAGGTCAACGAGAGATAAGGAAATAGTGGCATCAATTTTCAAGATAAAAAATAAACTAAATATTCTTCAGTGGATGTTTTACAAGAAGGACATCCCACATTGTTCTGCTTTCTTGATAAGCTAAGATTTGCTTCTGACGGCAAAGTGTCAGGATTAACTGGGGTCAATCCTGTCTGACCCTCAGGGCCACCTGGCAACCCCCACTGCATGGCTTACCAAAGCACCCCACACCCACCTGCATGAGCTAAACACATATTAAGAGTCATAGAGGTACTTTTTGACCATCTCTCACACACACTTACACACTTTACCTCTCTCTCCTGTTCCCTTTGCTATTGATGCCTGTATTCTAGGATGCTGATTGTGTGGATGCTATCGAATGAAAGGGCTGTTCATTGTAGGTCTCTGTGGCCTTTATAACTTCAGCTTCCTGCACCGCTTTTTGTTGGGGTTCATGCTCGAGGGAAGTCGTCACCCTTGAGGTCAGCTTGTGGGGGTAGGCTGATTGACTAGAAGACCACCTCCTGTTGCCATGAAATGATTTATAGAAAAAAGACACATTCTCAGCTCCTGTAAACTACACTGAATACTGAAGCCATAACATCATCTCAGTCCACTTTCCCTGTGGTGTTTAGTTGTGCATACTTGGAAAGAAAGACACTGTTTGGCTTGATTTATATTCTCTTCATTCCCAGACCTTAACATGTGGACATACTGTAGATACCTGCCCCCCTCAGGGAGATTTTGTAATGGTAATGTTTTGGCGATGGTAAATCTTTCAACCTTTTCTTCCCTTTTGTTTTTTGGTGCACAGGAGAAAGAGGCTAAGTGGAATTCAGGCTCATGTATTTCTTCCTGTGGAAAGTTCCTGAATAGGAGAAATGATTTTTCATTCCCAGTCTGGGACATTTCACATATGTCAGGTTTTTATGGCTTAATTTTGCATTAATCTGCTGCCCCATATTTTTACACGAAACCACTTTTTGTGCCCCACGTTTCTAAATCGAGAAAAATGGTTTTAGAGGGAGAGAAAAAGTCATGGAGGAATGTTCCCCTACTAAGACGCCATGTGGTGTATGACTATGCACACAGCCAGGCTGGGAGTTTTATGCCCTCTTAGAGGGACAGTCCATTTCTGGAAATCTCAGTTTACCTCTGAATAATAAAAAGGAAATATATCACATGTATATACACATCTACATGAAACTGGGAATTAATGGGATACAGGAACCATTTGTCAAGATTTATAGAAGACTAGGAAATGCACATGTAAATACACTTGATTTGTTTGCCTTTTTTGCACTTAATGACATTCTTATTATTCTATCCATAAGGCCAGCTGATTCCATTTATCCTTATAGTGCACAATCTTCCTGCACTGCTGGTCCCTGCTTCTGTCATCAGAAATAACTAACTGTAAACCTTGAAGGCATATCAGATAGTATAGTGCTATGCATCTTAGGAGATGTGCCTTCTCTTTTTGGTCTGTTCCCCATCAGGCAGTCTGCCTCAGCAGGGCCTCAGCCTGCCCGTGAGTGGAAATCTGTGGCCCGTGTTATCTTTGGAAAGTGTCGAGTCCACAGAAACCCAGGAGCACTGAGTCCAGTGTAAGCTAGACGTCTCAGGCTCACTATTACTAAGGAAAGATGGAGAAATTGTACTGCACCACAGTGAAGATAAGCTAAAGAAGACAGGAGGAATCTGTCCACTTGGAAATGTTTCTTTATGTTAAGTTTAGGTGGATTTTTTTTTTTTTTAGAAAAACACGAACAAAAAGAAGACATGACCATGTTTGAGATGAGGTGACATGATGAGGTCTTTGTTAATGAGAGCTATATAATCCTATAAAATGGTCTAAGACTGGACATTGCTTTTAGCAGACACAGGGTTTTGTTGTCATGAAAAGGCTGAGGGAATGTGGGACAAAGGCGTTCACATGTGAAGTAGACTGGAGTGTAACCCAAGTCCTAGAGAGAAGAGGGACTCATCCACTTAATGCAGGAATTCATCTCATTCAGTCTATCTATATTGCCGTGATTTTTTCCCCCCTCATAATGGTCCACATGAGCCAGCAAGACATTGGATGTCCTTGTATAGATTCTGCATGTTGTGGTGGGGCATGACAAATTAGCGCCCTGCTGAAATGCTAGATTTCTATGGATGTTTGTCTCATCAAACCAGCGTGGAGATTTCCTGACTTGGCAAACAGAAGGTTCTGGTATAATGGGACATTCATACAGCTTTCAGGCTGAGACAGTTTCTCATCTGATCTACAGTTTTCTTTGGAGTATATTTCATTAGCCTTATAGAATTTTAGACTTTCTAAAGCTAGCTGCCAATGTATCCCATTTGGAACCAAATCAAAGTCACTGCATGATTAAGTAAACCAAATACACTGTTTTCTGTGTTTAAATCTCAAGTCACTCCTATCAGTTTCTCCCCGAGGCTCTACAGTGTCCCTAAATATTTTATTGTGGTGTTAAGTTAATCTTATCCATCTTCTTTGTGGCATGTTCCCTTTTTTGAAAATAAAAGAGATTAAATGTCTTTTTAAGTTATATATGACCACAGACACAAATCTGTTAAGAAATACAGCTTCTTTCAGGGTTAAGATATAAAATCACAATCATAAGTATGAGTCTGCTATAGTAAGCAAATGTTTTTCTATTAATTGTTTCTGTATATACAACTTAGCTAATCATATTGATTAAAACCTAGAAAGTATTGGTTGTAAGCTAACTTGTTACATTATGGTACATGCTCAAATGACTAATTAGAAATAAATGTTTCTAAATATATCTGTATCATCAGCTTTTAATACAGCAAAGTTTCCCTTTTTTCCTGGAGGAATTATTTGAAATGTTAGACGCACATAATTAAATGTGACTATTTTTCTTATCATCACCAGACCAAGCATCGTGTGTCACTTGATCTGTTCGCAGTACTAAAATATCACATCAGCTGTGCTCATAATACATAATATATTCTGAGTTAGATAAAGAGTTCCAGTGAAAGAGTGACCTGAATATTAACAGAGGGCCTTTGTCATTTGCTGTTTGCCTTTTAAAGAGGAGCTGAGCGTCAATTAGGAAAATTGTTGTTAAGAAACTTCCCCAGATGCTCCGTACCACATCTAATGCAACACACTGTATTTTGATCTTAGAGTTTTGCATGAGCTTGTGTGTATATTTAGCTTAAACCCCGTCTATTCTAGCTGCTCTGCCGGTGACTCATTAACAGTTTTTGCAAGGGTGCTAATCTATTTTTTGATCAAACCCACATATGTACCTGTATTCTACGTGTATCAGCTCTCTCGAACTGATTAGTTTGGTAGCATGCGTGTGTAGTAAGTAATTTATCTATTAATAGATCAAGGAGAGACTGTGCACTTCTCTATGATAACAGGACTGGACTGATGTCAGACTGCATTGAGTCTGACATCATGGAGGCATCTCATCTAGCTAAAACTTGTTGAAGAGAAACTGAAAAGACAAGTTTGTTCAACAATGTTGAGATTTGGTTGAAAAATGAAAGTTGAAAATCATCATTTATAACACATGAATTCAACCTAATTTCCCCAGTGAACAATTTTCTGTTGATTAGAGGTTTAAAGACATTGAAACAGGTATGCAAGCATCTGGGTTAAAATTGGGTTAAATGTAGTTAAAATGCAGAGGTTTACTTAAAGCTTAGCTCTCACCAAGTCATCGTTTTAACATAATTTCAATGGCTCTGTGGTTGAAAGCTCACATAAAAAATGACATCCTTAGCTGGTATCTGACCCCAACATTGCTAACTCAGTCGTTTACTTCTTGAGCTAATCAGCCATCGATTGCTAGAGGCTGTTCTTTACCTTCATATTGATTACACTGAAGGACAAAGAAATTAATGTTGGGCTCTGTGACAGTAAAGATATTGAAGAATATATAAGATGTATATAAATTTAATAAAAGTCTTTTTTAAATTTAAAAATGGGCATCAGGTAAGTCTTTGTACATGAACTGGACTTGGTGTGTGTTCGTCACAGAAATTGTCAATCAAATGCCATAAAAAAAACAAAAACAAAAAAAACGTGAGACTTTTTTTTAAATAATGGATTGGTTTAAAAATATACTAAAGTTGCCTGTTTTGATTTAGTCTACGCCTAGTTCTCATCTAGCCCAGAATCTTGTTGGTTAACTATACCCCACTCTTAGACAAACTCATAAATTATATTGTATTGTTAATGTTGCTCTGGACATTTATAAATATTTTGTTGATACAAATATATAATATTATTCGGGCTAAAATAGGGTATATGTAGCTTTAAAATAACATTGCCATTAAGAAATAGTGATTCATAGTAAAAAATAAAGTGCTTGGGCTAAAACTTGTTTGCAAAACTTATAAGATGATTAAGAACTATGACATAGCTGCAACGTTGTTTTAGTGCTTAGTGTCTCTCTCTTCTGTCACTATTACCTTTACTCGTGTTTTATACAGAGTTGCTTACACTACTTTTCTTGCCATGAATGAAGTGGTGTTTTTATAGTATCTGAATGTGCTAAGCTACAGTATTTGACCACCCATTAACCTGTGACATGAGGGGAAATTGGTCTGATGGCTTTACAGGATGTCTAAGGAATTTGTGTCATGTTCAGTAAAGCTCAGTAAAAGAGAAGAGCAGGAAAAAGCACTTTAGACACAAATTCATTTTGTGTGTTTTTAATTTTGCATAATGTCACTATATATATATATATATATATATATATATATATATATATATTTGTCTTTTTTTTTAAATCTTTTTTTGTTTTAACTCTTTCCTTTTGTAAGAATTTCCAATTATGGAAGAAAGACTGGAACTGTTTTCATCTTTTGTTGCGGCTTTATTTTTTCAAAAGAATGCCGTAATACAAGTACTATGCCATGCATATGAGGAGATTTGACCATGAAGGTGTTGGAATTCACCTTGGTGTTTTTGAAACTGCACTTGAATTTGTTCTAACTGTGTCAAGCGAGGGGGTTTTGCCTTCTCTTAACTTATTGAGGGAACAATGCATCAAAAGGTGCACCTGGTCCTGTAAAACCGCTTCATATTTCTTGGCAGTTACACTGTTATGCAGAGCTAACATTAAACCTAAAGCCTGGCATGAGATGTCTTCAGATCCACCGTGTAAGGGAAGGGGTGAAAACTTCTCACACTATATTACTTTTTCCAGCATTCTGTGGTGCCAGAGGATACGTCATTGTATGTTAACCTTGGATGTAGGCCTAGAGTAAGTGATTTTTTTAAAAACGGCATTACATCTGTAAATGCCATCTTTGGGAAGTTGATGATTTTTTTTAAATTTTAGAACTGCAATTGTAGGCCACTGCAAATTTCTAAGCAAATATAATTTTACATTTTCGGCTCTTTCTACGGTTGCTTATACCCACGATTCAGTTTACAATGAGATCAAGTCACAAAATTGTCCAGTCTCTTAAAATTAACCTACAGTTTTACTACTGCTGTGATGATACATTGTGAAGAACAAATGGACTGATGTGAATATCTTAACAGACAGAAAGTATTTATCCCCACCCCTGCTTTTCACCTTAGGGACCAAACAATGCAACAACAGAAAAATGTGGGTCAGCAGAATCAGATGATTATGTCCCATGGCTCACGGTATTATAAAACGATCTTTATCTGGCTTCAGTCATATGAACTAATACAGCTGTTTGGAAAAGTTATTGATGTCCAAAGGGGAGATGGTCAAACACAAACTCTTATTCCTCACCCTGCATTGCTATTAAAATAACATTTCAGATATTTTTGCTCAAGTATTCAAAATTAGTGATCACAATTTACTGATGAGGTGTTTTGAAAAGAAAATAGCCATGCTGTAGATGTAAACTTAGTGTGGCAAACATTCCTGTCACTCAAAAGCAAAGAACTGTGTGAGACTAAGACCAGTTTTGGCAACTAGCACAATCTCCAACTGTTACATCCACACAAAGTGAATTCATGTATCCGTTTGCTTAGCTCTATGAGAGTTTATTGCTGTTCTTTGGGTTTTGAACATGCCAGTAAGATGTAATGAATAAGATGTTAGTTGTTTTGTTTTGTTTTTTTAACTCATTTTATTGTGCTGTTGTGGTCACAAAATGCTGTGGTGGACATATTTGGTATGTTTCCATCCACTGAAGAAGAATTTTTTCTCTTGATCTCTGTTGGATATTCTTTTAAACAATATAATCTTGTCAAACAAAAATATATCCTTGTCCTATAATAATTATATTCATACTATTTATCTGCCAGTGTCTAATTTTCTTATGTTTTGCCGCACTGAGCATTCATAGAAGTGTGACAAGACAGACTGACTGGACTCCTTTACTCCCCTCCAGTGCAGTATATAGTACAAGCTTGTCATGGTACTTTTTTATTTTTTGTTATTGAGTTTTTATGATGCAGTGCAGTCAGTGGCTGTGTTTTATGTTCATTCACATCTTGTTCGAAGGTAAGATTAAACTGATTTCTATGCTTATAATTTGCAAACAACCCAAGACAGTTTTTGCCATCCAAATTTCCACAGTGTTAAGCTACAGTTATATGATAAACAAAAGTGGTCTTTTGAGGTACAGTAGATTGTGTGATCAAAAGTAAAGTTGAGTTTACATACCTGAGCGTTAGATTTTTCCCTGTGTGACACACATATGATTTACAAATGTTATTATGTGCAAATATAGATGTTTTCTGACACACAGCGTTCCCAGTTGCTCTTAGTACTTGTCTTAAATAGCATTTAGAGGGCTAGGGAATGGATCAGCAGCTTCTTAAATTAAGACATTAGTTCTATTTGCATACAGCAAGTTTGATCCCAAATGAGTTACTTCCATGAAGGTTTTCAAAATTTAGGGAAATTTATGTTAGGGTACTCAAAGTAGTGAGGGTTGTCAAGCAAAGATGGGATATTCACTATATGGACAGAAGTTTCAGACCACACCTCTTAATCACTGAATTCAGGTGTTTCATTCAGTCTCATTCCCACAGGTATATAAAATCAGGCACCTAGCCATGTAGTCTGCCTTTACAAACATTTTTCAAAGAATGCATCATTCTAAAGAGCTTGCTGATTTCCAGTGTGGCACTGTAATACGATGCCACTGTTGCAACAAGTCAGTTAATAAAATTTCTTACTTTCTAGATATCCCACAATCAAATTTGAGTAATATTGTTGCAAAGTGGAAGCAAAAAGCAAGGTCCATAAAGGCATTGCTGTATGAGTTGAAGGTGGAAGAACTTGACCTGCCTGCACAAAGCGTTGACCTCAACCCCATCCAACAGCATTAGGATGAACTGTAATAAAGATTGTGAGCCAGGCCCTCGTCCAACATCAGTTTCTGACTTCAGAAATACTTGGATGAATGAGCAAAAATTTCCACAGACACACTCCAAAATCTTGTAGAAAGCCTTCCTAGAAAAGTGGAAGTTGTTATAGCTGCAACGAGGGGGCAACTCCTTATTAATGCCTTTGTGTTTAGAATGGGATGTCATAAAAGCTCCTGTACAGTGGTGTAATGTGTAGATAATGCAATACTTTTGTCCACATAGTGTTTTTCCCATATGAATACTTATTGACCAAACAAATATCCAAACTGTTGAATATTGAGGTGCAGGATTAGACATTCACCTGTACCATCTCTCTGTTTGGCAGATTGGCTAAACAGTGGAGGACTTAGTCTGACCTCATTATCAGAAAGACTAAATGTATCACCTCAAACTTTCAGTGAGCGCTTCCAGCTCCCCCCACAATGCTTTATTCCCTCTGATGTACTTTTTTGTTTCTACATTCATTTTTATATAACTTATATACATATACAAGACTAAGGCACAAACACAGACAAGCTGAAAAATAAATCTCACCCTGTATATGCTAATTACAGTTGAGAGTTTATTTGGTGGTGTGACAGAGTGGGCCACAGTGGCTCTGTGAACCAGGCCTGCAGCTGTCACACACATCACACACATGCAGACTTTGCTTTTCTCCTCTGTGTTCCCCACTGATGTGGCCCAGTCAGCCCAGAGGCAAATGGGCCCGAACATGGAAGACATTAAGACTAGCTACAAACAACATGCTAAGTACAGACTTGCTCTCCCGCAATGCAAACACAAAGTGTTCACTCTGCTGCAGTTGCACACTTTTTGACATAGACAGCAGGGGAGACAGTTTTCTTTATATTCATGCTAACACTTTTTCTAGGGAAAATCTGGGATATAGAGAGGATCCTCTGTTCTGTAATTGGCACTGGGATACAATTAAAAAAAAACCCAACAACAGATTATCCAGGTCAAGGGTTAACTTTGGAGATACAGGAGAGTATTCGGTGCACACAGTGTTTTATACTAAAAGTTTTAATTCAGTAAATGGTCTGCAGTCTTCCTGTATTTTGTATTCAGACTATAGTGTAAGGGTGAGAATGACTCTCTCAAGACCCTGCAATTCAAGGAATGGCGCTGGTGCTTCTCCAGTTTCAGATCAGATTTTGAGTCTGTGACCTTAACCACAGCTATTCTTAACACCTGAATTGTTTCTAAATTAGAGAGACAAACTTGTTGACATGATGTAGCGCTCAGGGAGCAGGAGAACACGTTGCCAGGAGAAGATTTAAGTGTCTGGTCTGTGCAGTGCATCAAATCAAAACGTAAAATGGTATCCCTATAATTGTCAGAGTTTATGCATTTAATGTTTATTGAGATTTCTCCCGATTTAGAGCTCTAGATGTTTTAATTAAAGCTGTTTAACTTGATTTTTGAGTAAGTTTTAAGAGTAGGGCCTCCCTCTGTGGATCCTTGTATGATGTGGTGGCACATATGAGGAAGCAAGAAATAAAGACTATTGCACCTTCTCTTACCTTATGCTCCTTAGTTGAAACAGCATAAAATGGTTGTCAGTAGTCTTGTGTTGTTCCCCTCACCTGATCTATTGAGAAGAGACACTATAAAAGTTACGCAAAGTACATGATGGTAAACACAGACACATCAGGAGGATTATGTAGTGTGTGGTGTAAAAGGCAGGTTAAGAAATATCTGTTGTATATGTAATGATAGAATAATTTTGTCTTTGCTAATTAACCATGGGATGATAAAGTGGTTAATTGTTAATGAAAAATGCCAACATGCTACTGTGCTGCTGTCTGTTGGCCCAGGACACCCTCGCAAAAGAGATTCTTAATACAAAGAGTTTAATATCTTGGTTAGAAAAAGGGTAAAGAAAATATTTCATTTAAATTTTCCAAATTACTCTTCATTCAGAATTGTTACATATTGGATTAAGACATGTGGCATATACCTACTGTATATTTGATCTTTAGGAGAATATGTTAGGCATGTATACAACACATTCAGAATATGCCTCTCTGCTTAACAGCTGGTGTTCTTTAAAGCCTCCTGTTAGTGTGAAATTTTCCTAATGAGATGTCATTGTAAAATGGCCATTTGTTGTTTGAGGTGAAAGGGGTAAAGTTTGTCAGCTCTCAGGGGCACCCCTCCTCAAACAGTTGCCTTGCAGTCCTCTTCATAAGATGCTGGTGGGACCTAATTTTAACAAAGTCCAAGATCCATTCCTTGATTCCTGCCAAAATGTAATGTCTTTCTCCTTTTACCCATGCTGCACCTCGCCACCAAATTTTATTAAACTGAGAAAATATTTTTTGCGTAATCCTAATAGCAGATAAATGATAAGTGAAAACATAACCTCCTGGGGATGGGTAACTACAGTATTAAATCAGGGAAAATGGTTAAAACACTGAAACAGCAATAAATAGATTTTAATATTCTGTTGTCCACTTTTTTTGGATTTATCTTCTTCTGCTACATTTCCCTTTAGAACAACAACTGTGTTCTTGCTATATTTGATTACAGTTTGGTTCTATTCTTTATCGTTTTTAATGAGGCCAAAGTGTGGAGCATGGCAGTTCCCTAATAAAGATTTTAAGTACACTCCAACACCGATATGTTAGCTGCTGGTAAGGTAAGCTTAGTTATTGGCAGCTTACTTACAACTGGCTCTATTCTGGACTAAGAGCAAGAGTAAAATTGGGTTGGTTATAAAGTCGTAAGTGCATGCCAGTGACTGCTTGCTATAAGTAACTGCAAGATATTTTCAAGATCTGAAAATGTAATTAAGCCATGTTCAAAATAATTTAATGACTTTAAAATTAGATAGCTTATGACTTGTGTTGGTGTAGTTATGTGGTACTGCTGTCAAATACACTATATCGACACATTACACAGGAGCTTTTATGACATCCCATTCTAAATCGACAGCGATTAATATGGAGTTGGTCCTCCCCTTTGAAGCTATAACAGAACTTCTGGGAAGATTTTCTACAAGATTTTGGAGTGTGTCTGTAGGAATTTCTGTCCATTCATCCAGAAGAGCATTTGTGAGGTCAGGCACTGATGTTGGATGAGGGCCTAGCCCACAGTCTCCATTCTAGTTCATCCCAATGGTGTTCGATGGGGTTGAGGTCAGGCCAGTTAAGTTCTTCCACATCAAACCCATCCAACCATGCATTTATGGACCTTGCTTTGTGCAGAGGGGCACAGTCATGCTGGAACAGAAAAAGGCCTTCCCTGAACTGTTCCTACCAAGTTGTAAGCGTAGAATTGTCCAAAATGTCTAAGGGACCCAAGCCAACCTCAGAAAAACAACCCAATAGCCTTCTACCTTCTCCACGAAACTTCACTGTTGGCACAGTGCAGTCAGTATTGGACAATCCTCCACACCCTCTCCATGACTTCTGGACAGACACATTCAACAGCAGACTCATTTTACCACCACAGAACACCACAGGAAATCGTTCCTACCTGTGGACATCAGACTCTATAATTCCTCCCTGTGACACCTTGACCAGTTTAATATTAAGTATTGTATACGTTCTTTAACTTTCGAGTTATTTATGTTATCTACTGCAATTTATACAGACATGCTTGTTTATTTATTTTAATCTTTATTTTCTGCCTTTGAAATTTATATTTATTTATATCTACCAGAGTCTGTAACACAATGCAATTTCCCCCCCCTAGTTTTAATAAAGTATTCTGATTCTGATTAAGTCTCAAAGTATCAAGGGCTACCAACACTGAAGAACATTGTTTCATTGAACTGAGCTCTCTGTACTTACTTTTTAAGATGTGCTGCTTCATGCCACTGTTTGCTAATTTCTCCCCAAAGAAAAAACACAGTGCCTTGGGTGGTTTGCAACTCGCCAGCGTAAATCCCATTAAAACAGATTCCTCTGAATACTGCCGGGAGTTTGCCGGCACTGGTTTCACTTTCTCTGGTTTTTGTGTCACTATGTCTTCAGTAGCTTTACTGCTACACTTTCACCATGACGCCATTATTTTTGTTCTCATGGCAGCAGTGATTGACAGGTCATGCCACATGCCAGATTGGGTCAAACCATCCTGGTATAGAGGACTTTGGTTATTTTAGTTGAATGAAACTGAAAAGCCTGCTCAATATAAAAAATATTTTATGAACTTCTGAAACTTTTGACGATTAGAATATTTCTGAAATAACTATTTTAAGATGGTAAATTGACTGGTACGTATAAAGCGCTTATTTACTCTTAACTGAGCACTCAAAGCACTGTTTTTAAAGTTTTTTAAAAAATTGATTTCATTTTTAAAAATTACTTTTTTTTAAAGCTTACCTACCCCCTGGAGTACCTTCAAGTACCCCCAGGGGTACATGTATCCCCATTTGAGAACCACTGATATGGTGTATCATCATTTGTCTAATCATTGAAAAAGTAAAAAAAAAAAACCCAATTCAATAAAAGTAACCCTCCACACTCTGTAATCAAACATAATGGTTCAAACTGTTCAATAACAGTCTGCTTGAAGGAAACTAAATGAAACAGTACAGCCTTTACCCTGACATTGTAAACAAACATGTCTGTTTTTCCCTCTGGATGCCATTAGGACTGTTTCAGTGTTTGTGTTAGTCATTGAACAAAATGTGTTCTTTCCTCCTCATCGTACTTCAGCAGTGTGCAAATCATAGCAATAGGCTCCCATTTTCAAGTTGCCATTGTTCTGAGTCCAAACTCATCTTGTGTTTGCAGGCCTGTAATTGTGTGGTATACTCTGCTTTGCTTATCAGACCTCTCTCTTTTTAATCATGTGATATTTAGAATGTATAGAAATTACTTTGTGTTTTGTGAAAGCCAGTGGCTTCTACCAAATGCAAAGGTGGTTTTGAGGTCTTTATGGCTTGGTCCAGCATTTCCAAAGTTCTACATTTATCTGAACCAGATCAGAGCATAATCCAGTCTGATACCCACTCCATCTTTGGGAACAGCAAGGTTTTTTGTAAAGAATGTGAACACAATTGTAGAGATAAAATACTGGCATCATGAAGTTGTTTGCATTCCAGTATCCATGATACCTGCTGACTCTAGTCTTACAAAGTAAAGGGGGTTCCTGGGATCAGGAAAAAAAAACTCGCTTTAGTCTCCTGAACTGTGAAATTTGATCTAAATTAGTGAAATTACACCTTCCATAAAACCTGCGATACAGCAGCTGGTGAATGTGTAAATGGATCCACCAGCTCCACCTATGGAAAGTGCTTTAACTCTCCTCAGCAGGTGTGGTAAAATATTGGCTACATGCCCCCGCTTTACAATGAGCTCGTCCTGTTCTTTGTTGTTACAAAATACTGTCATTGTGGAGGAGTACGGTTTGTGTTAAAAAAAATAAAGGAAAAAAGATGTGCACTCTTGAAGTTCACAACACTTCAATACTCAGACGTATTCCTGCAGAAATCTTTGGTCAAAATGCACTATGCACTAACATCTGTAACTGAATGAAAGGTTTTATATTGAAAAAAAAGATTACTTGTCATGTGCATCTATTTATTCACTGTGAAACATCATAGATAGCAAAGATGTGTTAACAAGAATACCTTTACTGTTGAGTTCTTCCTTTCTTCTGCAGCAGCACTCGGGAGCTTTTATGCTTTGATTGAGTCTAACTACTACCAGGTGTGCTTGAAAAGGTTTTGGTGAAACTGGCACAGGGTCAAGACAGGGTGGGAGATGTGATAGAGGGGGGAGACCTGAGGAATGGAATAGGTTAATGTGCAAACATCAAACGGCCTGATTCTTATACCACAGTGTTAGGCTAAGGTGTCTGAGCTTGTTACAGTGTGATCATGCAGAGCTGCTGCCTGCTGAAATCTTGCCTTATGCAGACCCAGAATCCCCCCACCCAAACACAGTATTATTTCTTGTTTTCTCCACCTTTTTTAGGAGGTGTGGGGTGGATTGAACGGGCATATATGTAGGTTGCGTGAAATCATAATCTTTTTTTTTCTTTTTTCCCATGGTTTGGCTTTTAAATTGATTTTATGGGTAAATCATAGCTGATCAATGTTAAAGACAAATTAAGCGAGTTTTAAGTTTCTGTACAAAATGCCCATTGGGGCTTACAACTGTGAAGCATGAGCCGGTACCCTACAGTCACCCATAGCTTTGTGTAAACCATACCTCAGAGGTATGTGTAGTCATGTATTGTCTAAGAGAAACCAAACCAGAGAGCTTGGTCTTTTGTTATTTTATCCAATTTATCATTTGACTAAGTAATTGTTGCTTTGCGAACTCACAGTGGGAATAATCTTTAATCTATACACAACAATACAATACAGCCAGACTGTGGAATCTCAGACATCATCCTAAGCTTAAAATCAATCCATTCACTTAAATCCTTCAACAGAATATTTACCAATAATCATCATACTGCAGATTGCAGAATTTAAGAAATTACTGTATTCAAGTTTGATTAGGAAAAATAATGTTTGTGATGCAAAAAAAGGCAGACTATAAAGCAAACATTCTTCAAATGAAGATATGCAGATATCTATATACTTAAATATATAACAAACCAGTTTTCACCCTTATTTTGGCAGAAAGAGGATAAAACACCAGAACACCAGTGTTATCTCACTGACCCAAATTATCCAAGAGCTTTTCTTTATCTTTGTGTCTCCATGGATTTAAATGCAGCCATGCGTAAATCTCACCCCCTGCAGCGCAAAGAGCAAGGTCCCTCTCTTTTTTTTCCCCTCCAGCTTTATTACACTGGCCTCCTGTCTTGTTGGGATAGTTAAACCTGTTAACTCCACTTCCCGTGCAAACAGAGTAAAGCTTGGAACAGAGACCTCTAGGGGTTAAGGATGGTGAAGACATCCACTCTGCACAGTGACAGATGAAGTATAACAAAAACATCACTAAAATGCCGATACTTCATTTTGTTTACTGTCACATGTTTAGTTCTTGCTCCCATATGTCATTACTGTTCCTTTTAAAGTCTGCCAGGAATCTCTTATCTTTGTCATCCAGGGAGACATGCACACAAATACCCATTCGTCAAATGGAGCCAAACAGACACACATAAGAAAAATAAAGGTCCAGTCTTGTTAATTGACAGTAGAGACTTGGCCCCAGTGGACAAAATAGAGTAAAAAGATGAAAAGTGTATGTCAGACTCTGTCAGTACTGTGAGCAAGGTTGTTGTAGCCAAAATGTTGAAATCTAATCTAATGTATCATTAGCTTTGACATCAAAGAGAATGGCTAAGGTATACCATTCATTATATATCTTGTTGTGTTTGACAAACTTAGCAGATAAAACTAATTTGGAGTAAGTCTTTGAATAGTTCCACTACTTAATGAAACAACAAGAGATGCTATATCGACCTCATCCCTTTAGATGTTGTGGAGGCTCTTATCCCTCTGTGCACACTTTTTGTCATCCTCATACCATGAATATCTTTACATGACTGCTAGGTATGCGGTGTTGACATTGTTTTTTATTGTTCTGGATCATAATCTTGGCTGCATCGCTCCCTTTTTTTCCACTGCATACGCTGTGATATGATGGCTGGCTTTGGCTAAATAAGGTAAGAGAACACTTCACATTCTTTCTTGCCAAAAGCCGACTGATCCTCTGTAGTGCTGCGAGCCAGAACTCCTTTTTATCCTATCAGAAATTGAGGGCACTTTTAAGTGTGCCAGCCAATCCGTCTGCACCTTGACACTGTCATGCTATAGAGATGCATGACTGGTTCTTAATGGTGGTTTTCCAAAATCTCTCGAGTGTGATTTATATTGCTGGGGCATGTTTGCTGAAAGCCAGGTATGTCTCTCATCAAAGTGGGCAGCAGTTGCCGGTAAAACAGACTTTCCCCATCTCACTTTCACTGAGGCAGTAATTTCCCCTGCTGTCACTTGTTTTGAATTTAGACATAATCAGAAATAGCAGCTGTTTTTGCTGTTGTTTTACAGTTCAAGTTTTCCCTTTATAAACAAGAGAAATACCATTGCAAACTGTATTTTAAAAAGAAAGAAGGAATCAGTGACTCAGTAATTATGGGAAACTTGTGCTTTTAGAAACCTTTGTGTACTGCTTTTCATCAGCATTACTACAAACTGAAGCTAACAGTGCTGATCAGAACTAAATTGACTTATTTAACATTATGTAAGGTGGAGGGACCTTATGTTCCCACACAAAGTTAAACCAGCGCTTTTTAGAAAGTAGTACTATAGGTACCTTCTCATGAGACAGATGAACGATGAGGAAGAGGACCACCACAAAAATTAAAAATTTGGTATGTAGCCCATTGCAATATACTGAACCCGCACTTATTGATTTTGCTTCATGAGATAAGGCTAGGTGCTGAAGTATGGCAACTGCAACTTAATTGACATCTGCAGCATGAATGCATGACAGGGATGAGAAGGAAAAAGAAATGTGTTGAGGATGTAAATAGACTGACATTGTTTTCTTATTAAGGAGCATTTATGTCCTTGAAATCAGCTGGAGCCATGTAATGTCACTATTTCTTTGTTATATTGAGCATTTTTTCTGCATTATGCCTCATGAAAAAGTTTCACATATACTGGTAATGATAGGCCAGTATTGGCAAACTGATGTGAGTTTGAATCAGTATCAGAATACTTTATTAATCCCAGGTTAGAAATTGCTCAAACCCAGGGGGGGATTTTGGCAGCATGAATTTCTGCTGTGTGTATTAGTATGTCAGGCTGTGATTCATTTGAGCTGCAGTTACCTTTTTACTGGGAGACAGGGCCGGTGTGGTACAGTAATCCAGGGTACCGTATGATTATATTTTCTCAAACTAATCCAAACATTTCAGGGGTGCTGTGAGTTGACCTTCTTCAGTGAGGTGACCAGGGGGATGACATGTTTGAATATTTGAGATATTTCTTTGTAGCATGGTGCAACAAGTAACTTTGGTAACTAAAATGTGCCTCTGATAGCATTTATTCTTAATATTGTAGCGTCAAACAACATCTCACTTTTACACTGTTCAAATTTTCATGTTGTGGGTGCATGTACAGAAAATGTACAGAAGACAGCCAGCAAGAAGACATTTAATCTAGTTTCAAAAGCAAAAATGAAAATAAGGGAAAAACATTTATCACGCCAATAAGCAGTCATTGACTATACTTATTTGACTTGCCAAGCAAGTATTTGATCCTTATCTGCCAGCGCTAACATGAGTGGAAAATTTCTGTTATGATCCATGAGGAATAGAAAAGTGAACACATCAGACATTTGGCATTGTTAAGTAGGATTTTGATGAAAAAGCAGTCAGTCGTATTTATTGTGAATTTGTTCCAGTTGAGCAAACAGGTTGGCCCCAGAAGACAAAACAGGTCTTTGAGTCTTTTGATTTTCTTTGCCAAGCATGGATTATATTCATTTCAATGACACTTTGGAATAAAACGGTACCTATTCAAACAAAACACCTTCTTGACAAAAGAAATAATTACCAGTTTAGGATGAAACTGTCTGATGTTCTGTTGATTGCATTTGCTGTGTGTTAAAGTAATTTGGTTTGACTATTATTATCTATCTTATTTTTAAAGCTTCCATTGTCAGGTCTTAGTCTGCAATGTGCATGATTATCATGCTTCTCTAACCAGAGAAGGATTTTAATTGACCACTGTATCTGGGCACCTTGGGTGTCAATAATAGTGCTGCTCACCTTTCTTTCTAAGCTTTTTCGTCAGCAGTGTGATGGCACTTTAGAACCGCATCAGCTTTTCAAAGCCAGTGCCAAGGTGTAACAATCTGACATGACAAGGCACTCATGCAAGGCCCGGAAAGTCATGGTAGCTATTTGTGATAACTGCAGAGTATCAGACATACCTCATTTTATGTCCACCAGCAAGCTGACGGCGTTGTGATAAAGTTCTTTCCTCATTACACATCTTTAGAGATTCTTTCACTGCAAAGATTTCGAAGGGCAAAACCAAAAGGGAGAGATTGCACACTCTATAAAAACAACCTCATGTACTATACTGTAGTTCATTTGATGATTTTACTGTTGGTAAAATCTGTGCCAGTCTGATTGTGTACTGGGATCAAAGACAAAGGCATAAACTTCACACAGCCAATAAATGAGTAGTGTTTGGAGCTTGGTGTTTCTGGCTAGATAGGAGTGTCTTTATTTGTATTTTGCTTCGTTTACTGTACAGCTTTTGTTGTTCTCATTATTTTTTCAGACAAGCCCTGCCGTTTTCAGCAAAGCAATGTTTTTATTGTTAAGTAGTGATGTTTGTGAGTACAAAAAACACTGTGCATTCTCCTTGATGCAAAGTGCAACATAGTTTATCTCCTTTTCAGAATTTATATATTCCTTTTTTCCATTTTTTCCTTTTTTCAGTGTTCTAATGACATATGACAAGGGAGATGATTGCCAAAATGTAAAGGAACACTTACTAGTTCACAATAAATCTCAAGTGATTCTTTATCAATTACGCAGAAAAGATTCTTTCTTCTTTCCTGTCAAATTTTTTTAATTTGTCTGTGATTGATGGAAGTTAATTATGCAGAGTCATTAAGGGCTGTGAAAAAGTGTGATGACAAGGGGCTGCTCTTATTCGACTGGATGTCTGGTTAACTAGAACTCTTGTAAGCCTCTTCACACAAGTGCCACAGGTACTTTTGCTCCACATTGAAACTAGAGAAACCATATTTAAAGCCAGCAAAGAGTGAGGAAAAAGTAAAAGTGAAGGTAGACAGCAGTGGACCCAGTTTGTGCCAAAACCAGGTGTTTTGACATCTCCTTTCCATTAGGAACAGTCAGTCACAGGGTGGCCAGTATGGAAATGAGATGGTGTACTGTGACACATGTGTTCACTTCCTATTCCTAGAGCAGAGTCTGAAATAGATGCGGTCTCAGCACAACTGTGTTTATTGGACACAGTTTGCACTGGTGTATTTCCCCACGTGTCAGGTTGTTAAGAATAGGAGGGAGAAGAGAAAGTCCGGGGCAGAGAGGCCAAGAAAGCTGAGAGATGAAGAGGGGAGTGAAGTTGGTTAGGGGAGAGTCACTGGGGTCATTGTTGAGACTATTTTCCAATTCCACTTTTGAAAGAAAAATATTTTAGATTACATTCTATTACAGTGCATAAAATACAACATTTTTTAATTTTAAGGATCATAAAGTCTAAATTGAGAAAAGCATTTGGTCTTTGTGGACCTGTTTTTTATGGATAAAAAGATAAAAACAGAACTATAGCATCTGCACACATGTGACAGGAAGGGAATATATGGAGTGAGATTTTAAATCTTTCTCTAGGCATCTGGTCTTGCATCTATATGCACATTTTACTGCACTAAGAAAAGCTGTTTGGCTGAAGTGGCTGCCAAGCAACACATGGGGAATGGCCCAGACTCAAACTCCTTGTAGCTTTATATACAGGGATTATTAGAGGAGCACAAAATCTTAGTTGCAAAATAATAATGCTTTACCTTTCACAGCCGTTGGTAGTTGGTTGATAACTTGGTTTAACCAGGCCACAGCTGGCCTTGTCACTGTCTTCCGACCAGACCCACTTTAACTGTTTATCCCCTCCTTTATATCTGTGTCAGGCTTTTGTCTGGTCTGTTGAATGGCTCCATGCTTTTACTCTGCTCCTCGCTCCACTACGTATCTGTGTCAGTGCTGGTGAGTTTGGGGAAGCCCTGCTGAGCAGGTGAAAGGGTGGGCTACAAAAAAATAGAGGGAAGAAAAAAGGGGGATGGGGGATATTTATATTGTGAGGGTCACCCCACCTGGTAGCTAAGGAATGACTCATTAGACAGGCAGGCACTAATGAAAGATTTGTCTGTCCTCACATTGGCCTTGCTGTCATATCTCTCTCCTTGTCTGGAATTCTGCAGATTCCACCCTCACTTTCCACTTCTTTTTCTCTGTTACAGTGTCAGATAGTATCGTGATGGATAATTAGCATGCAGTTTATTGAAGAGACTTAACCAGAGATAAGTAGCCCCCAGTGCCCTTTAAGTGCTCTGCAGAACAGCTTCTAAAGAATAATGAAAGGGTGTATAAAGCTTAACAGTAAACCAAAAGACAAGTGTTATTGCTGCCTTCTTGAAAAATTATTGTCACTGACAGAAGCATTCACTTCACTTTAAGCCTTATGTAAACACATCAATAAACACAACAATACAATATCTCAATTTCCATCGTGGGACAGCAAGTGCCACTGAGCTCTGTGAGCTGACTTTTGCGTTTATTGAAACTTATCTCTGGTATGCCTTGGTATCAAATACCTCTGCCAGCGTAGGGTTGCAGCCCAGAAACCTGATCTCCTTACTGCTCCCATGACACTGTAGATAATGTTCATTATGCACAGTGCATAGAGGAAGTCCAGGTAGATACAACATCTGTACAGGAAATCACATCAAAATGAATTAGCATGGTTTATTTGCATGATTCTAACACTGTCATTAACATTCTTCAAAGAACATGTGTTGAGACTCAAGACATAATTTATTGTGGGCCTTGTAAGATCTTTGCTGAAAGCTGTTCATAAAGCAGTCATTTGTATTAATGACAGCAAACCCTGCACAGAGACAGTGCACTTTTGACTTGCAGTCTTGCACTGTATGTCAGCTCTTTTTCCATCAGTAGATTAAGCCCATATTTATTAGCTAGTTTGATGATTTTGATCTTGTTCCATGCCTCAGCAGTTTGCCTGGTCAGAGACTTTCACGCCCTGTGGGTCCATGTAAGGCTTGCTGCCAGTGACACAGGCTTCTTCAGTCTGTGTGGCCCTGACTCAGTTTCCTCTAATCTAAACCATCATCTCCATATGTCTTCTATCACAACTTCCAAAGCATTTGAATAAACTCCAGGCAACAGGAACAAATTAATTAATGTCTTTATTCCTCTGTGCGCTTTGTAAACTGCCTGTGTGAGTTGTGTGCATATTCTCGCATGTGTGCAGCATGTGTAGCGCATGTTAATGCCCATATACTCCCACGCATACACAGATATTTTCTGTAAAATTGTCTTGATCCTGCACTTAAAATCCAAACGTGTTGAAATTGATCTTATTTATACCTGCATTCCTGCTTAATGATTTCCACCTGAGTGCTATAATCTGCTTTTATTGACCCATCCTTATGTTTTCATTCAGAGAGAAGGGGATAAAAACAGTAGACCCCAGTCCACAAAATGTTGCAATCCATTGCACATGTTGGGAGGCCTTCCACCTTAATTAGTTGTTTTCTCTTCATAAATTTTAGAACACAAGGTTTCCCTTACTGAGTGAGAAAAGAGAAAAGAAAAAAATGAAAAGGAAGTGGCGTTGATGTTGTTGTTCTATTGTGTTTCGTGACTGCAGAGGGCCATTATGGATATTGTAAACTCAAATGTTTCTCGTGAAAATAGCGAGAGAGGAAAATGAAAGAGGGATCCCTTTATCCTTAGACATGGCAGTCAGTGATGTGGCAATTCTGGCTCATATGAGACTGTGCTTTCCCAGATGGCTACAGTTTGTCTAACCTCAGCCTTCACCTCTCACAGAGTCTGTGGCCTTCACTGACCAGTGGAACAGCTCCTGGCTCCCTGGGGCAGAGCTAAATCCAGACATGGGCAGGCAGTGGCTTGTGACTGAAGGTCCAGCTTTGACATTACTAGAACTTTGAGGTGCTAACTGAACTTTTAACCTGTGAGGCTTCAGTACAACTTGATTAATGTAGGTTATTGCTAATTCTGGTTAAATTGGATGACTTAACCATATTATAGAGCACCGATGCTTTTCTTTCCTTTGTTAAGTAAATAAAATGCAATGGCCCTGAAGTGTAGGTGATCAAAGCAGCCCATGCACCACATAGCTGACAGCTTGAGTTGCACACTATTGCTAAACTGACAGATGACAAATTGTGCTATCCTTACCTTTAATCTGGCAATGCTTCACCCACTGTTGTGCTCAAACAGTATCTCTGCTGCTTAGAAACACTACAACACTCCTGCTTCTGCAACTGCACTGTTACAGTGGTGGATTGCTAATATTAGATATGAATAAAGACTCAAATAATGAGGTCAGGTTAAACCTTGTGAGGCAAAAGCTAAGGCGTAGGACTGTTTTTTCTACTCTTGGCTCTCACTGCTGTCAGTGAGACAGAATGTGCAGAAGATAGTCATCTCAGGTATACAGCTTTGACTTAAATGCAGAAGCCCTATTCACCTGCTGTTCAAACCTTCTGTTTGTGAGGGGCAGCCAATCAGAAGAAAGGATTTTTTAAAACTCTAAGTTAGGCAAAGCAAGCAAAGAAATGTGCATTTGGAAATGGTCATTATAAGTCCTCTTTGGGCTCACCACGTCCATTCTACTGTGTGCTAAGTCTTGATCAACCCTGCAGGAGTAACAACTTGTGAGATTTTTTTGGTTAGTTTTGTTTTTTTTGTTTTTTTTTTTTTGGGGGGG
>VUQH01025860.1:47293-64237 GCA_015106775.1 Etroplus canarensis
GGGTAATAATTTTTTTTTTTTTTTTGGTTATTTTTTTTTTTTTTTTTTTTTTTTTTTGGGGGGGGGGTCACGAGTTTCAATAAACCTTAGATTTTAACCAGGTCATGTGTTTCTATATTGTATAACATTTTAGATTTTCTGATATCTTCACTCAAACTCAATGTTTTTGTTTTTTACTTGTGTAAACATGCTAATTAGCAACATAGCACACACAGATGGAGTGGGTAAGTAGGTGATGACAGACTAAAGACCATTCATATGGATCTGCTTTAGCTAAAAATTCATGTCCTGTCATTGTTGGTTTGCTAGACAGTGATGAGGCAAGATGTCCAGTCAGTTTAGGGTAAAATTCAAAGCATTTAACCTATAAACATATAAATTTGGTGTTTCTTCCCAGACTGTTAGAAAATGCTTCTCAACCTTCTCACATCTCTGAATCCCACATGAAAGCTGCTGTTGTGATTGTGCAATGCAAAAAATATTTATTTACATACCAATACAATATGTTAAGGATCTTTTTCTTCAACATGTAGTCTGACACATCCACTCTGAAAAGCAAACACAGTTTAATTTACACCAGTGAATGCGGGGTTGTCCTGCCCAGTGGGGTCTTTGTGGGTTTCCTGGCTGTGCTTTGAATGTGGTTTATGTGTTCTGCCTGCTGCGCAATGCATAAGCAGTGGTAGTCATCCTTTTCATTTTATAGCACTTTCTGGAAGTAAAGGCATTTGAATAGTGTTTGCAGATAGAAAATGAGCTAGGTTAATGACTTTGTTGGCAAATTAGTTTTCTTATTTATCATTTTATTTGTTACAACAGTGAGTGGTTGTTTTAGGGTAAGACTGGCATTGAGAGATAAATTAAAAGTGGCCTATGACTCATACAAAACTGAAATTTGGAGCTGGAATGTTCTGGCACTGACACAGCAAATAATAAGGTAGCAGGCAGCAAAGGACAGATTTAATTTTGAAAGTTGTCTTCTCTGCAACAGCTTGACCAGCCACGAAGCCCTGGCCTGTCTGAGTATATCGGCCCACCACAGCAGTTTTTTCTTGATTCTTCCGCTCTGCACACATTCCTGACAATTATGAAAATCCCACTCTTGGTTTTATGAATGCATTACATCCCTGTAGCTAGTGGTGATGAGAAAAATGTAACTCTGTACAGCCATTTAAGAGAAGAACTGCTGCTTTCTATGGCGCATGAGAATGAAGCATCAAAGAAACGCTTCCACTCTGTTGAGTCATTTCCCTGCCTTTGCTTGACTTGTCAGTAAAAGCCTCAGGTGAAGGTGAAGATGACAGGAAAGATGAGACCTTAGATGCACTCATACATTGTTTTAATATTAAGGTGGTTTTGTTTTATGATGTGAAGAGTAATAACCAACATGCCTAGACATGACATTAAAAATGCACAGTATATTAAATTGATCTTAAGTTTTAACTATGGAGGGCTACTTTGCTGCTGTCGTTTATGTTGTTACCTCCACTAAGGAGGATATGTTTTTGATTTAGTTTGTTTGATTGTTTGCAGGATTACATAAGAAGTTACAGACTGATCACCATGAAAATTTTACCAGTGGTGGGTCTTGGACCAACCTAGAAGTGGTTCAGTTCCTGGTGTCAATCCGGATTCAGATCTGAATCCCAGATATTTTTGAAGGATTTCTCAACATTGTGAGACTGGACAAAATTTGGCAATATGCATCTTATCTCAACAAATACATGTCATAGACAAATAATAAAAAAATTCAGATATTAGCTTGACATTCTCAAGTAAATGCAACAAACTGATCTAGATTTGGGTACGGTTCTGGGTCCTGGCATTTAAATTATGCAAAACTGAGGTGCATACACATAGAAAGCTATGGGAAAGTAACTAATAAGGACAGAGACTTGCAATCAATGCCAGCTTGTTGTTGAGCCATTGTACAACCCTAATTTCCATAAAGGTTGGGATGCTGTGTAAAATATAAGTAAAAATGCAATGCAGTGATTTGCAAATGTTATAAACCAATATTTTATTCATAAAAGAACACAGAAAACATCAAATGTTGAAAGTGAGACATTTTACTATTTCATGAAAAATCCCAGCTCAACTGGAATTTGATGACAGCAACATGTCACAAAAAGGTTGGGACAAGGCCGATGTTTACCACTGTAGCATCCCCTCTTCTTTTAACAGCAGTCTGTAAACGTCTGGGAACTGAGGAGACCAGCTGCTGGACCTTTGGGAGAGGAATGTTGTCTCATTCTTGTCTGATATAGGATTCCAGCTGCTCAACAGTCCTGGATATTCTTTGTTGTATTTTGCGTTTCATGAGGAGCCAAATGTTTGCTGTTGTAATATCTGTAGTATGACTTGAGCATTGTCTTGCTGAAATATAAATGGCCTTTCCTGAAAAAGAGACAATCTGGAGAGGAACATATATTTCTCCAAAACCTTTATATACCTTTCAGCTTAGATGATACCTTTCTAGATGTGCAAGTTGCCAGTAACATAGGCACTAATGCACCCCCATACCATTAGAGAGGTAGGCTTTTGAATTGAGCACTGATAACAAGCCTTCAGTAGTTAGTTTAATGGGCCTACTCAACCTTAGTTGGGAGGACGCAGCATTCATGATTTGTCTGACCACAGAATAATTTTTCACTTTGCCTCAGTCCATTTTAAATGAATTCTTTCCCAGAGTCGGTGGTGTTTCTGGATCATGTTTGCATATGGCTTCGTCTTTGCATGATAGAGCTTTAACCTTCATTTGTGGATGGCACAATGAACTGTGTTCATAGGGAGTAATTCCTGGAAGTGTTCCTGAGCCCTTGCAGTGACTTCCATGACAGAATCATGCTATTTTGCAATGCAGTGTCGCCTGAGGGCCCTAAGATCACCACCATCCAATATTGGTTTTTGGCCATGTCCCTTGCGCACAGAGATGTCTCCAGATTCTTGGAATCTGTTGATCATATTATATACTCTAGATGGCAGACTATTCAAAGTATTTGCAATTTTACACTGAGGAACATTATTCTGAAATTGCTTCACAATTTGTAGATACAGTTTATTGCAGCTATTGTTGAACCTCTTTCCATCTTTACTTCTGAGAGATTGCATTTCTAAGGTGCTCTTTTTATACCCAGTCACTGACCTTTTGCCAATTAACTTAATTAATTGCAACATGTTCCTCGAGCTGTTTCTTTTTCATACCTCTTAGTTTTCCAGCCTTTTGTTGTCCTTGTCCCAACTTTTTTTGAGATGATATTGCTGCCATCAAATTCAAGATGAGCAAGTATTTTTATGTAATAGAAAAATGTCTCACTTTCAACATTTGATGTTTCCTATGTTCTTTTGTTGATGTAATATTAGTATATGACATTTGTGAATCACTGCATTGTGCTTTTATTTTTATTTTATACAGTTACCCAACCTCTTTGGAATTGGGCATATTCAGTTGAGTTTATTCAACATCGTGAAATGGTATCTGATCCAGATAAGTTCCACTATACCAGATTTTAATTTTTTTTTGAATAATTCTTGAACGAGTAATATTACTGCGATTATAAGGTCTAAGGGCACGTTTTCATTGTCAGGGAATTTAAATGTATGAAAAACTAGAAGCACTTGGAGAGCGCAAACCTCTGCCAAGCCAGGTTTGCCTTACTGCACAATGATAAAAAAAATCATTAAAAAATTATCCTGATATCCTCCAGAAATGAATGGTTTGTAACTTGTACTACACCCCAACCATAAATTAATTCTTAATTTTTTTAGTTACGTTGTACACAGACAAAGAAACAGACAGACAAAAGAACACCAGTGAAAGCATAACCTCCTTCATGGAGGTATGCAGTCTTCAACTACTTTTGTTGAATCTAAAACTGAACGGTGCCCAGAATGTTTTTGTGTGACCAAACTATTTGCTATCCATCATATCTTCCTTTGTTCATCTAGTATTTGGTTAACTATAACCCACAATACAAATCCATGGCAAATGTAGTGAGCTATTGAGCTTGAAGAGACAGGTGGTTTCAGGGTTTCATGTGAACATGACTCACAAACATTTCCTGCGAATAAACGAGGTTGCAGTCTGAAGTTCTTTCCTAAATAAAGCACTGCAGAGGACCCATACTTTTGGGTGCATATCTGTGCCAAATGGTATGGAACTAATCTCCACTGAGTTATTTCTCATTAGAGATGGGCCTCTGGGAGGTGCATCAGTGTGTGGACTTGGACAGGGACAGGGAAGGAACTGTCTGTTCCTGCAGATGGGCCTCATTTAGTGTTGTCCGGGAATAACTTTATGACAAATTTAATACTGTCCAAACTACATGAATAAGTAGAGACACTCAAGATCTTTGTGCAAAATTCAGTATAGCTGTACGTGGAAGAATTTCTCAGCCTTACTGTTGCTGAATGACAGACACACAGAAACACACCGAAACCATGCTAGTGGGATTTGGTCAAATTCAGTGGAAAGCCATGTGCTGATGCATCACTGTTATGACACCCCGTTGACTGATTAATGTTCAGTGTCTGTGTGGAAGTGCAGTTAAGACTTTTGGAAGAAAAGGAGAACACTGATTCAGGGCTTGAGGTTAAGTAGGACCACAAATCAGGCTTGCTTTGTATGGGGAAGGTGTGATGACTAACCCAGAGTTATCTCCCTCTGTCGTTCCACCTAATGATCAGAGAGTGTCTGTTTAGAAATCACTAATCTGAGCTCTCAGTCATCTTCCTGCAGGGCAGAAGATATGACCCTACCTTGACCTGCAGGGGAGAAGGAGTTGTCTAAAAAGCTTTGGCATGTTTTACATGAAGTTTTACATGAATCCTTGCAGAATAGGCTTCATTTCATGTGAGCTGATTAAAGCTTAAACAAATCAAATAAAAGATTCAGAAGTAATTTAGCTTTTACATAACATTGTTTTTTATTTTTTTACAGCCATAAAACTGTATGTCAGTGTATACTATTATTACTATTATACTATTATAATTCATATTTATATCCCTTTTATCAACAGAATTACATTGTGCTTAACCACAATATGACAGTGATTAAAAAGAATAAAAAAACTAAAAGAAAGATCCAATTAAAAATGTGTCAACTTAAAGAAGACAAAGCCAACTTTGCAATGCTGATTTGCTAAGGCTGGAGTCACACTGTTGGGGGGCCCAAACTGAAAAGGCCCAGTCTCACTTCCTTCCTGTTATTTTTAAAGACATAAATTACCTACATCACACAGCTTCCCATCTTAATACCTCTGGACTTGTAGAGATTTATTCTTTGTGGATGTTGTTGCCGGTGCCTTGCTGTGACTCTTCCGCAGAAGGCCAATGCTTATCAGGCATCTGAGCCATGTACGGCACTGAATGTGCAAAGCATTTAAGGCTCTTGTCTACTCATATTAAATACCATGAAAGTCACAAATGATTCCAGAAATTAAACATCTTCTAAAGGTGATGAACTCTGCTAGAACTGGATTGTGAGATGTATGATTCCAACAACATCCTCAAATGAGAGCCTTTTAACCACATATGGCCCAGTCCCAGGAAGTCTGCATTACAACTGCGTCTCCAGTTTCTTGTCTGTCTACAGCGAGTGGATCACATTATTAATACGAAGTGTGTAGAGTTACTGTGGACAACCTTTTCTTGTAATGACGTGTCCTGGAACGTGGCAGCAATTTTTAAACCAGGAATGCAATTTACTTCCAACATTTTATTGAACATTATTAAGACAGATGTAAAAATTGTGATAAATTGAACTATCATTTCTTCATTTGTTAATAACTACCTTGTTCTCTCTAAATTCTTCCTTCCACAGAAGGTCAGATGTTTTTTGGCTCAGTGGATCTCCCTAAGCTAGTGTTTGCTGCGTGTGAAGTTTTATGTGTATTGTGAAAATGCTGTGTGTCACTGAAAAAGCACTCAAAGACACCAGGCCACGAGTGCTCACGCTGTCTGGTCTTGTGTCTAGAAGGTCTAGAAGTAGTCTTTGTGTGCCCACAGAACTGGCAGGCAGCTCTCTCTCTCTCTCTCTGTCTCTGTCATACTCTCTTTTTCTCTCTCTGTCTCTGTCATACTCTCTCTCTCTCTCACTTACTCTCCCAGCTTAAGGGATTTGCTCTACAGCTGGGGAGGCCAGCAAAACTAATGAATAGGAGCCTATTGCTCTGTATCTCATGTATTTACTCATCAGGGTGATTCTCACACAATTAGTTTAGTGACAACTCTCTAAGTCCCAGAGTTGGTGTGTGCTAGGTGCATTCATATCAGTACGTTGTGTCTGTCTGTTGCATGTTCAAACAGTGCTGGTCATGTCTTTGTGGTGTGCGAGTGTGTGTGTGTGTGTGTGAGAGAGACAAACAGCCTAACTGACCATATTTTTTTGTGTACATACCAGTTTTTATGTAAATATGTCTCAAAGGTCTTAGGTATCTGTTATACAGAAATATACAGAAAAAAGTGTCATTGTGAATCACAGTAAAACAGTGGATAAAAATATAATGCAGAGGAGAGATGCAGAGAGTAGCTCTGACTATTCTGCATTGGACTGTGTTATATTGTGTGTTGCTGTATCTGCAGCAAACAGCAGGCAGGTTTTGCTGAGTCAGAGAGAGTTCACACAGCAGTGATGAGTGAGCTTCTAAGTCTGTGTTCAATGGTGCCACTCCCTGGCAGGCTTTGTAAATTGCACACAGGGAGAAGGACTGTCATCCTAGTTGCAGGAAATGTATGCTTTTATTAGTGTCAATCATATCTCTCCTTTGCTACATTGTAGAGTTTCCATAACTGATTAAAGCATGTGTTGCTTCTTAGGCATTGCGGTGGCTATTTCTAGCATGACTTTGTATTATGTTAGCAGGAAACATCCTCTGTTCACTAACTTACTACAGATGTTCTCTGAGTTGCTCCTACTGTTTTGCTCTCACTATTCCTCTTGTTGGATAGTTTTCATATTTAACTGCTGGGGATAATTGCTTCCAATGAGTCCATGATGAAGACACAGGGAAGTGATTTTCTGGACAGTTTTAGTATGTGGAAACATCACGTTTGATGCAATTAAAATACTAAAACACATACCGCATTACTTTAAACCGAAGTCAAAATCATCCTGCAATTCTAGTAACATTACATACCAGATGTGTGACTGTCAGCTGATTTTTCCACTCACCCCTGATGTCTTTCCATACAGAAAAACTCTACAACTCAACAGGACGGGAGCTACGCAGAGCCCTCTTTTCCCTAAAGCAGATTTTTCAGGTAATCATTTATCAGCTCTAGCTGTTGTAAGAAAAAAAATTCCTGAAAATGCAGCTCATTCAGTCCCAATGTGCTTTGTGTTTGTCATGATCTCATTTTCATTTTTCAAAAATGCTGCATGACGTATCCCTTGAATGTTTACGTGCATATGCACACATTAACATACAAGAAAGATATGCACACATTAATCAGTGCACACATGCACGCTCACACTTGGACACATTACTGTTTTTCTGAGGCTGAGTTGTGCTGCTGAGAGTCTGCCTTCGTGGCAGCTGTAGAGTGTTCAGGCCTGGTCATACTTCACACTCTGGGCTGGGCTAGTGGGCAGTCGGTCGCAGAGGGGGAGGGTTAACTGACAGTTAAATGGAAAAGAGAGCAGCAGACGTTCATACAGGCTCAGGATGATTGGAAATACCTTACTGTTTACATGAAATGTCCCTGTAAACTATCAGTTATAGGAAATATTGATAATTATTGTATATCTGATAGATGTCATACTTCTCTACATTTCAGTACTGTAACACACATATGAGTTTAGGAACTGCTGGTCATTCTGTTTCTTTAGTGCACTCATGTATATTTAGACTCTGCCAAATGACTGGAGTCTCCATCACAGATCTATGGTAAAGATGTTCTGGAAGCACTTAGACTTCTTCCTGGGGGGGAAGTAGCCCTGACCACCCCACAGTGTTTATTGCTGCTTTCCTCTCAATCCCATCTGAACAGTAGAGTGCATCAGAAAATGTTAAATCCCACAGAAAGCCTTATGCTTGGCCTTAAATTATAGAGTCATTGACAGGTGTGAGAGATACAGGTGGTTTTGTCATCAAGGACAACATGTGGGATGAAGTTGAGGGGCCAAAGCAACAGGAATATGTTTGAACAAGCTGCAAACAGATTGGATTGATCATTGAGTTTGCAGCCAATTTTACTGAATTTAAGAAATGTTGATAAGTTTCATCCAGCTGATGATTTGGAGGGGATAAAGTAGTAGCTATTCACTCTGTAATAATACAGTAAAACATGTAAAAAAAATGTTGTTTAGTAAACGTGGTTCTTTACAGTAAGAATAACCAGCAATTTTACCTGCTGTATTTAGAATACATATAATTTGCTCACATTTAGAGACACTGCTTCTGAGTTTTTCAAATCTACTAGTGCTTCTCAAAAAATTTGAATATCATTAAAAAAGAAATGTTGTCTTTCAAAAGGTTAAACTTTCATATATATTAAACTCTTTACATGTAAAGTGAAATTCTTTGATTTTGGTAATTGTGGCTTATAATGCATGGAAATCAAAAATTCTGTCTCTGAAATTATTGGAATATTTTATAAAATCTATCCCAAAAAAGAGAGCTACAATGCATTCATTTATACGCCCAGTTCCTGTTTGTGGCTACTTTATCATGAATAACTGCATCAGTGGAGCATGGCATGGAGGTCATTAGCTTGTGGCTCTGCTGAGGTGTTACTAAACGACAGGCTAAGTTTATAGTGGCCTTCAGCTCATCTCAATAAAGATGGCTCGTCAAACAAGCACAGTAATAACATGATCTGCAAACCATTTGGTTGAAGTTTTAGTTCCGTAGGCCAGTGCTAAGTCCTGCTGGAAAAGGAAATTGGCATCTCTGTTAAGCTTGTCAGCATATGAAAACATGAAGTGCTTTAAAATCTTCTGGTAGATGGCTACGCAGATTTTGGACTTGATAAAAGTCAGTGAAAAAACCACCACCAACATCAGCAGATGATATGGCACCCCAAATGATCACAGACTGTGGAAACTGCACACTGGACTTCAAACACCTTGGATTTTCTGCATCTCCACTCTTCCTACAGAATCAAGAACCTTTGCATTCTGAATGAAATGCAAAATTTACTTTCATCTGAAAATAGACTTTGGAGCACTGAGCAACAATCCAGATCTTTTTCTCCCTAGCACAGATAAGATACCATGATATCTCCGGATCAGGGGTGGCTTGTGACAGTTATAGCTCCTTTCCTGAAGACATCCGTTCATGGTAGCTCTTAATGCACTGAAACCAGCTGCAGTCCAAACCTTGTGAAGTCCTTGAAATAACTTTTCATGACAATCCTCTCAAGGCTGCAGTCATTCCCATTGCTCATGTACCTTTTCCTACCACACTTTTCCCTAACAGTCAACTTTACATTAATATGCTTTGATACAGCACTGTGAACAGCCAACCTTTTCAGCAATGACCTCTGTGGCTTACCCTCCTTGTGGAGGATGTTGATGATCTGGACCACTGTCAAGTCAGCAGTCTTCCTCATGATTGTGGTTTATCTTTTTGAATTAATTCATGAAAAAAAATCTTCACAATATAATTTTGCATTAATATTTTTGTGGCACTTTCTGCTATTTAACATAAGATAGACCATAATCTGGGCAACTTGCACCAAAAAAGTCTAGTTGAATAAATAGCACTGCAGGTGTATATACATACATATGTTTTATTTATTATTGTTTTAATTATTTAAATATTTGCTGAGATCAGTCAACAAAGGACTCACCCTCCAACCAGTCATGGCAGAAATCTGCTCCTCCCTGACCCTAGTTCTGCTTGAGGTCTCTTCCTGTTAAAAGCGAGTGTTTCTCTTCCACTGTTTGTAATACAAAGCACCTCAAGACAGCTGTTATTGTGAATTGGTGCTATATAACTAAGATTGATTCACTTTGAATTAATGTATAATCTTGAACATTTTCCCCTCTCTCTCTCTCTGGCTTTTATACAGGATGACAAAGACCTTGTGCACGAGTTTGTGGTGGCCGAAGGACTGACGTGTTTGATAAAAGTTGGAGCGGAAGCCGACCAAAACTACCAGAATTACATCCTCAGGGGTACATACAGTGCAGAACAGCACAGCTTTGCACCAGTAAACCTGACAGCATTCTTCCCTCAAACCTCAATTTTACAACACAGGGATGTTATTAATCAATCCTGTAACACTTTTCTTTCCATAAACCTATCTACAACCACATGTGTTTATATAAACTATGTAAATTGATGATTCTGCTTGATGACCTTCACACACTCACACATTTAAAGCATATAAACAGGCTCAAATGTGTGCCACAGATATTGTGGACGTTAGGCCAAGTTTAGCAGCTGGTTAATTTATGTCTCCCATGTCGGTGAGGTCAGAGATCGAATGTGTTAAGGTTAAAGAGGGGCAAGGACAGCATGTTTGGGGATAATAGAGGACTACAGCTCTCTCTCCATGGTCAGTACCATTTAACAGCCTGCTGTGAGGAGGTGGGTCACACATGCTTAAGTGTCTAATAAAAGTTCTGGCAGGATATTAGAGGTCATAAAACTAATTTCCCCTCCCTTTTTTCTTTCTCTTGTCCTTTCAGTCATTATTTTTCTCTGTTCTTTCTTCCTCTCATTCCAATTTGTTGTAATGCATAGTTCAGTCATCTCTTATGTTGTTACTTCATTGAACCTCACTAAAAAAGGTCACAGTGTAGTTGACCCTCGTAATTTGGTTGCACATTTCAAACATTTGTAACCACCTTCATGTTTGTGAACCAAGATGCAGTGTGAGCCCAAATGCTTCCTCTCTAATTTTCAAATCTGCTGATTATTGATCTTTTTTGTTACTGAAAAAGAAAAGAAAATCAAAGAGCAAAAGGTGAATGTGTTTGACAAAGTACTGACGGTGCCCCCTGGGTAGGTTATAAACATGAACATGGCCCCTGCCTGGACTAACTCTGCAGGCACTGATCTGAAATGTTGGATGCTTCATCTGAATGTGGCCTGATATGTGACTCAGACAGATAAATCACACGGGTTAAATGGCCAAAACATGACAGAGGGGGTAACGACTGGCTATGGAAACTTCAGAGTTTACCACATGTAAGAGTTGTTAGTGTCATTCAGCTGTGAATGATGAGACCACGTCTTATATCTGTTTAATCCTCCTTATTGTGACATCCTTTTTTTCCTCTAATGTCTGACAAAACATATGGGACTCTTTCTATTCTTCTGTGTGCTAGTTTATCACTTCATCTGTGCAGACTGCTGTTCCCCCATGTATCTCTATATCAACATGAGAAACTAAACCAAACTACCACTCTCCATAAAGCCCTTCTAACCCATTTCAATTCCTGACCTAATTTCTCTGGACCAGCTGAGGAAATGTGGAGTGCAGTAGATCACCCTCCCTCGTGAGCCATGTGTTGGCGAACACAAGTCAAACATGTGCTGGAACCCAGATGCACAGGTCAGAAATGAATATAGATCTGGCGGCTTTACTGTTGATGACTTCCAAGAGGAGCTATGTCATGAGGATTCCCAGGAGGGGAGTGAATTATTTGCCTGAAATTTTCACACGTGCACACAGAGAGAGGAGCAGAGGCAGATAACAGACCAAGAGCAGTAATTGCTTTGGTATCAAACTCTGATCACTTCTAATGTATTTTGCTGTAATGTCTTTCAAGTTGAGCCCAGTAAAAAAAAAAAATTGGAAGGAATGTGGCCTTGGACCCAACTGTCTGGTGTGCATTAAAAACCTCCCGACAAAACAATCCTGCTCTCTTTCAAGAATAAACATCAATCTTATGGGTCTTTTGTAGTTGAAAAAGGCACAGTCATACGTGCACACCAGTCTGTTTGCATTTTACAACAGCAGGTTAGTTCTGTTGAACATTGCCTTCATTGTAATGCCTGCTCCTGCAGCTTTCTTAGCAATCTACACCATCTCACTTTTTCTTTCCATCTTCTCAAAGCCCTGGAGGTGTCTGTGGCAGGTTAGTGCTCCCTCAGTGATGTGAGTAGTTTCTGGATCTGCCTGCTTGGGGCTTGGCCCCTTTCATGGCCCCTCACACCTGGCTCAGAGGGCTTCCAGACCTGGATTTAGCTCCTTGGAGACCTGCAATTTTTTTGACCCAGGGGAAAGCTTGTTTGCCCTTATCACCCCATCAGAGGAAAGGGTGTGAGGTCACTGTTTCAGACATGCTTATGCCATCTGCTCCTCCTGTAAATCTTACGATCAGCTGCAAACACAAGGGAGAGAAAAGGACAATGAATGACTCATTAGGGTTGTTCATTCTTCATTCATGCTCATGTATAATTTCTGTTAAATAGCTCTTGAAATCATAAATCTTTGGTTAATTAAATGAAAATCACAGCAAAGTTTTCATAATGTAGTTAAGAATGTTGTTTCTCAAACCTCAAAGGTCTCATGGGTTTGTAAAATGTTCTTTCTCTGCAACAGACATATTGCAGGTGGAGGAAGTTTGCCTTGTAGTTGTGGTTAACATGTGAAACAGCCCATTTTAACCCATATCATTTTTCCTAAACTTATCATGTATTTTGAGTGTGTAAACCTAACCAAAAATATACCAAAAAAGAAAAGTCCAAACCAAATGTAATAGTACATTGGAGCCTTGTGTTAATATATAATGAAGAGTGGCTGCTGACCAGGCATCAGTGTGCGATTAGTTGTTCGGGTGAGAATGTACTCATTAGAGTTGGAATTCTCGAAGTTATGATGGCCAGTGTGCCAAATTAGTAACTCCACACAAGAAAAAGACTTAAATCAAACATGTTTAGTTAGCGTTTGTATTGTGTCTGCTCAGAAAGTGGTGTTTTTTGTGGGTAACTAATTTTTGAAGGCCTACTCTTTTGTAGTTTTTTTTAACAATTATTGAAGTTGCATTTCCTGACACCAGCTGCCTTTGTTAATATTAAGAAGGTTTACTCACATATAATGGCTAGATGGGAAGAGTTGAAAGTGAGGAGAAAGGCTTCTAAAGGCTGCACTAAATGTTACCACACTTTCAGATCCCAGGGTTTCATGATGATCACATTTACAGTAAAGTCTGAATATGAAATATGAATCAGATGTACAACACAAAAAGCAAAATGTTTAGCTGTTTCTGTTAGTGTTAGTGCACCATAATATATGCTTTTGTGCCATTCTGTCTGACAAAACCTTCCATTCTATATTTTAAAATGTGCCTATAAAATACTCCAAGTTGGCGCAGTAACTAATCACAGTTACTGCTTCCTCAGCCCCAAAATAAAAGCAGGTTTTGAAAAAAGGTCAAATAAGTTTCATCAGTAAGCTTTTACTGTGGTTAAAAAAAGATCCCTATGGTACTAATTATCATGAGCAAAACAGGGAGACGAGTTGGAAGAACAGATGACAAGGTTTTTCCATTTGTAGATTTATAATAAGAACACTAACAAAAGCAGCAACCGTGTTTAATTGGTAACTGTAAAATGGGAGCGACGGACAGAGAGGGCAGATTAAAGACAAACCAATTACAGTCAACATGAAGTAATTATTCCCTGCTTTGAAATGTTCACTGTTGACATTCCTCACTATAAGCTATGTTTTTAGCTACACTTTCTCTGCATGCACTTCTTAAGGGGCATGCCATTTCAGTCTGCATACTGCTGTTGACAAAACACTTGCCATCTGTAAGCTGCAGTGGAAACAAATTGGAAGTGAAGCGTTTGTTTTTGATGTATGGGGAATTTAGAGAAACAGACTTTTTTGTTAAAACTTTTGGAGCAACCTTGGATATATTTTATGAAAAACACATTTGTAAACATGGCATAAATTATCTTCATACCCAAAAGGCCATATCTCATCACATGCTGAATTATGCTGTATATACCTGGGCCTGCATGTTATAACTTTGTCTTGAAAATTTATAGCTCTCAAAGATATAGGAGTTTAGAAGTATTATTCTATGATATAAGTCATGCCCATATTTCATTTTGTACTTTTATCTCATTCTCTCCTTCCCTCCCTCAGGTTGTGCATTTCTATCTCTTGCTACCATTTTAAGATCTCCTGTTTGTAATGACACGGCTGTTATGCCACAAGCAGAAGCACCTTGACTTCCCAGTTTCCAGAAGGAACTGCTCAGAGGGGCTCTGCGGGAAAGATAGATGTGTTCTAGTCAAGTGTTTCATTACCTCTTAAACTGTCTGGGACCTGGAGCACTGTTCACAATACAGAGTGCAGTTCAGCTTTTAGTGTGACACAGCAGGAACTTTAGTGGACAGCAGTTTTCACAAAGTGCACCTGAAACACAAGACCCTTTTGTTTAAATTGTTGCTAGTATCTACAGATGTAGTGGCTTTAAATTTTACATGCGGCAGACCAAGAAGTCAGAATAAGTAACATGTCTCTGCATTGGTTTTCATCTGCATGCCAAGATCATGTGTGATCCAGAATTCTTTTCCTTGTAAACAAAGGTAACAGCAGCCAATTTCACTTATTTACTCTACACTTTGTAGTTGAATGGGCTGCTGTGGTGTTGGGCTGGAATGAAAACCTGTGGTTGAGAAAATCACTATATGAATAATCTAAGTTTAGATATTTGACCCAGCTATGATTTTATAAGTTGGCCATATTAGGGATGTCTGCTGTCACTGACAACAGAGAGAGCCAATAGATAGATTTGTTAAGAGAGAGTGATCTCGTGTCTCAAGTTAAAAACAAAACAACAGTAGTACATTTTTCCAAATACCATTACACTCTAAAGGAGCCCTTTAGTTCTGCTAAATTTAGAAACTGGTTCCTTGTTTTGACTATTACGCTAAGCTTTGAGTGAAAACCCAGGCATAGCTGAGTTAACAGCGGAGTTGAAAGCTCTTCTTGGAAGCAGTGTGTATTGTGTTGTCTGGATTGCCTGTTCTTGTGGGAGACCTTTATGATGGCCTATCATCTGGATAAACATTTCCATTTTGTCTGAACTGGGCTGTACTGCTTTGTGTAGATGTGTCAGTGCAATGCATATTCTGATTATTACAGGTGTAATCATTTCCTTGTTATTGTGCTCATGCACGAATGACATTTAGGGGAACATAAAGTCATGTTTTGTTAATTTCTCTAGGGTATAGTGAATTTGAGAGGGCTTTACAGGAACTGCTGACACATATATGTGGACATGGGCAAAAAGGAAATCTCATGGAATTCCCTTTTTGTACCAATAGAAACTTAACCTACTGGTTTGTAATGAGATCCCATGGGAACATGCGCATGTTTTCTACCCAATCTCCTGCAGCTTTTTGAACCAGCTACTGCTCCTGCTGCTCCTTTGTGTCATTTTTTTCAATCTGAAAAGCACTGACTAATGGACTGAAACACACACTTTTTGTTGTTTAGTGGACATTGATTTATTCTCACTTAAATCCACAGCTTATGATCTAAAGGTCACTAAGCTTGAAGACAGCTTTAGGTTTGTTTTTGTTTTGTTTACTTCTATGTAAAATGTAAAACAATTTTTGGCTGTCCATTGAATTTGCCTTAGGTAACAATCCCTAAGCATCAATTCCCTTGGCTAGCAAATAACTGAAAAACAGCCTAAAGCTGCTGTGTAATGGGATGCATAATCCACAGGGCAGAAAAAAGAAAAGAAAGGGTTTTATAAGCTTCTAAAACAAAAATTAGCCTTTAATGAGACAGGCAATAAGACATGAGACACCGTCAGCAAAAACAATGGGAAACATTTTGCCACAGATAAGTCAAGTATCCAAATATCAGTTTTAAGTTACTACATTAGCGAAACTAGAGCTAAAGCATTTCCACAGCATGCAACTTATATTATTATAGTGGAATGTTGATTTAGAAAGTTGATAAACATTATGTTTGCAAGTGCCTTTGCAAGTGGACTTTGATTGGGCCATTGCAACACATTGATTCTTTTATTTTTCAGCCATTCTGTTGTCAATTCAATTTCAATTCAGTTTTATTTATATAGCGCCAATTCACAACAAAAGTTGCCTCGAGGCACTTCACACTGTAGGATAAAACAGTGTTAAAGGGAAAACCCCAACAATCCGATGATCCCCTATAAGCAAGCACTTGGCAACGGTGGGAAGGAAAAACTCCCTTTTAACAGGAAGAAACCTCCGGCAGAACCACGCTCAGAGAGGGGCAGCCAACTGCCTCGACCGGTTGGGGGTGAGGGGACAGAGAAGACAGAAAGGAGAGCAGAGGGCGGCACAGGCTATTGGAGAGAGACGGCAACATTTAATGACATGCAGCAGTAACAAAGAAATGCATGGGGAGTGAAAAGAGGTGGGTGAAGAAGAAATGCACAGCACATCATAAGAAGCCCTCCAGCAGCCTAAACCTACTGCAGCGTAACTAAGCCCTAACAATAAGCTTTATCAAAAAGGAAAGTTTTAAGTCTAATCTTAAAAGTAGAGAGGGTGTCTGCTTTCCGAATACAAACTGGGAGCTGATTCCACAGGAGAGGGGCCTGATAGCTGAAGGCTCTGCCTCCCATTCTACTTTTAAAAACTTTAGGAACCACAGGTAGGAGAGCGAAGTGCTTTAATGGGAAAATATGGTACAATGAGGTCTTTAAGATAGGATGGGGCCTGATTGTTCAAGACTTTATAAGTGAGTAGAAGGATTTTAAATTCAATTCTTGATTTAACAGGGAGCCAGTGAAGAGAAGCTAATATAGGGGAAATATGATCTCTCCTTCTAGTCTCTCGCTGCAGCATTTTGGATCAACTGGAGGCTTTTTAGAGAGCTTTTAGAACAGCCAGATAGCAATGAATTACAATAATCAAGCCTAGAAGTAATAAATGCATGAACTATTTTTTAGCATCACTCTGAGACAGGTTGTTTCTAATTTTGGCAATGTTGCGAAGATGATAAAAGGCATTCCTACATATTTGTTTAATGTGA
>VUQH01025861.1:0-12855 GCA_015106775.1 Etroplus canarensis
TGTCTGAAGCCCCTGTGTCAGTGTCAGTTCTTGTGCCCCCCGTTCTGGTATCTGTGTGTGTGCCTGCAGCTGCAGTGACCTCAGTGCCTGTTCTGGCCGTCGTTGCAATTTTGTCTCAGTCTGAGCCCGTAGCTGTGCTGGCGTCTGCCTCTGAGCCTGTAGCTGTGCTGGCGTCTGCCTCTGAGCCCGTAGCTGCGCTGGCGTCTGCCAAGGTAGCTATGGTGACTGAAGGCTCAGCTTTCCCATCTGTTCCTAAGCCAGCAGCTGCAGTGTCTATGTGTGAGTCTCCAGATCCAAAGTTCATGTCTGGGGTGTCTGTGTTTGTGTCTGAGTCTCCTGTGCTAGTGCATCTGTTTAGGTCCTCTGTCTCTGTGCCCGAGTCCCAGGTCCCGGTATGTGTGTCCAAATCCAAAATCCCTAGTTATGGTTCCTGAGCCCCCAGTGCAGTTTCCTGTATCTTCTTCTCCTCCTACACACACATTCCCTTTTCTTTTGTACTCTCTGGTTCCGAATGTGTCTCCCCGGCTCCGTCTGCACCTCCGGTGGGCTCCACGTAAGCTGCTGGTGAGAAGGTCTCTCCACCAACTACGCCAGCCCCCTCTTCTGCCACCAGAGGGGTGGTCTCTACGCCAGCCCCCCTCCTCGGCCGCCCAAGCAGTGGTCTCTCTGCCGGCCTCCTCGTCGGCCGCCCGAGTGGTGGCCTACAGACCGTTTTTAGCCTCTTTGTGCTTCTGGGCCTTGTGCCCTGAACTTTGGACATTTGGTACCATTTTGAGAACCTTGATGTCCTTGTGGCCCTAGTTTTAGACTTTGTTTGGACTCTTTTCCCAGAGCTGTTTGAACTGTTGGACTTTTGTCATTATGCTCCTCATTTTGAAGCGCACATTGAAGATCTCATCTCCAAGTTGAGGGTCAAACTGGGTTTCTTCTTTAGGCCCAAAACCAATTTTTTCATCAAGACAAGGGAGTATTTGATATCTGCAACCTTTCTTCCTCTGTTGGATTATGGTGATTTATTATTTTTAAATGCCCCTGATCAGTATCTATGTGTTAGATGCTGTGTGCCACTGTGCTTTATGTTTTATTACTGGCTGTGGAAATCTTACACGTCACTATATTCTGTATGCTACTGCTAAATGGCCATCTCTTTACTGTATGTACGCAGGCTCTCGCACTGGTTTATTTTTTATATATAAAACTATTCTTGGCTTAGTTCCCCCTTATCTTTCTACCTATATGTGTAGAAAACAAAATCAATATGTTCTCTGTGCTCACTCTATCATATAGATGGTGTTCCAAGAGTGAGAACAGAACATGGTAAAGTTTTTAAATATGCTGCTCCTTCCACATGGAACAACTTACAGGTTGAACTGAAATTGTCGGAGCGGATTGCTTTAGGGGAGTTTAAGTCAATTATGAAAGATTGAGAAGGAAATTCCCTTGGTCACTGTGACTGCTTTTAAACCATTTTATCTATTTTACTATTTTTTATCTTGAAACTGTATCTGTATCCCACACTGTCTGGATACTTTGATTTTATATTTTTGTTGTGTATGATAGCTGTTTATGTCTCTTTGTAATTTATGTATCTGTAACCTTACTGGTGCCTTCTTGGCCAGGTCATTCTTGTAAAATAAAGGATGATATTTGCTCAGTCTTTTTTTACCTTTATTGTCATCTTTAAAATTTAACAAGCTAACTGAGGCCTGTAGAGTCTGAGATGTAGCTCTTGAGTTTTTTACAGTTTCTCTGAGCATCGTGCACTCTGACCTTGGGCTGAATTTGCTGGGACATCCACTCCTGGGAAGACTGTGGCATTGTGTTGACACACACCTGGATCCTCCAGACCAGAAAACTGTTTTATAGAGATGGTCACACTGGCTGATTAATTAATCAAGAGATGATTAGCAGTACCTAGCCGCTACTTACCCTCTTAATTAATAAGTAAGCATGAAAGCAGTATGTGTGTACTTAGTTTTTAACAGGACTGCATAGTGTCCTGTTCAAGCTTTTTTTCACATAAATGTAAGAGAGAAAATAGCATTCAAATGATCCTGAATAGAAATCTATGGGAGAAATCTTTTTAAGCAGATTTTATCAGATTTAACCAGTGATACCATATTTACAGTTTTCATCTCCAGGGACCACTAAAATTAAAGTTTATTTAAATAATTATTCAAAATACTTCCAAATACTGTTTTGGAGGCTACTGAGTGATAACAGTAGCTAATGGAATGACTTTGGTTGAATCAGCTGTTTTGTAACACTAGAAACTGTTAATAACTTAACATGTGGAAGCTCATTTTTCAATCTAAATTAACTCACAAAACTTTGGGGGCATTTTTTTCCCACAAAACTATGAAGTAGAGCTCCAAAACATGTATAATATACACTACCATTCAAAATTTGTAAGGCTGGAAAAGTAAGTGGTGCTACAAAAGAAACAGCTTCAGGAACATGTTGAAACTAATTAGGTCAATTGGCAACAGGCCGTAATGTGATCGGGTATAAAACAAGCACCTTAGAGAGACAGAGTCTCTCAGAAGTAAAGATGGGCAGAGGTTCAGCAATCTGCCAGAAACTGTGCTTACAAATTGTGAGGCAATTTTAGAAATATGTTCCTCAATGTAAAAATGGAAAGATATTGAATTTGCTATCATTTCCAGTGCATGATATCATAAAAAGAATGAGAGAATCTGGAGATATCTCTGTGTGCAAGAGACACAGCCAGAAACCAGTACTGGATGCCTGTGATCTTTGAGCCTTCAGGCAGTACTGCATTGCAAACAGGCATAATTCTGTCATGGAAATCACTGCATGGTCTCAGGAAACCTTTCAGAAATGGGGGTCTGTGAACACAGTTTGCTGTATCATCCACAAATATACACTACCAATGAAGAGTCTGGACATGCTTGGCCATACTCCACTATGGTCAAGCGTGTCTAAACTTTGACTGGTAGTGTATGTAGAATAAAAGCACTGCGGAAAAATTTTTAGCCAAAGGTAGCATAGATTTACATTGATTTACATTGTTTATATTAAAAACCAACATGAAACCGTCCTGTGTGCTGCAAAACCTGCCGAATAACAAAGAGGTATTCAGGTTGTATCTGAGTCCAATCCCACATTTATGTCAGCAGACATGTACACAAACACATGCTTGCACACACATACCCATAGGCATGCTCATAGATTTACATTGTCCACAGTTCTGAGAGTCATTTGTATCTGTTGTGTATACAAGAATTGATAATGACACTGTTTTGTGATTACAAGGGCATGCACTTCCTCTGGAATGATATTCAAAAGAAGTCAGACTCTCTTTAAGCACTTATATTATGCATACTTTGTCAAGGTCCATTCAAGGCATCTGAATTTGAAAGAGAGGTGTGTTGGACATCATGTAACGTGACACATATTTTAACCTAAACTTTGTGTATACCACAGATGCCAGATTTGTCTGACTTGGATTTTATTACACATATGAAGCTTGGAGGATCACTGCAATATTTCTGTTATGTTTGATGTTTTACAGCAATGACAGTCATAAAGCCTGACTTATAGCTGTATTTTATCTGCATGACTTTAACACTCATTTAATTGATAACTCAACACTTATCACTTATCACTGTTTGACAGTTTGATAAGAAGGTGAATGCACCTACCACGTCTGTGTGATATAAAGGTATCTCACAAGCACACACACTGCATCTTATTTTCTTGAGCTAAATAAAAAACAACAGCAGCTTCTTGAAGTTTTTGTTGGTCTTTAACTAGCCAAAAAAGTCAGTTCATCCATCTGTCCATCCATACATTCTTTCCCCTCTACTCGGCCACCTCTTCTGGCTCTTCTGGGGGAAACTGAGGCATTCCCAAGCCAGCTGAGAGATAGAATCTCTCCAGTGTATTCTAGGTCTGCCCAAGGATCTTCTCCCAAATAGACATAGGAAAAAAGCTGTGTTTGTTTAAAGAGATTAAACAAAGAGCTGTAGACATGCTGTAGGCAGGCTTTTGTTGCCTAATCAGAGCCAAGCCAGCAACTAAAGGAGGTACCTACAAGGAATTGGGACTTGTATCAATATTGCTATTTAAAGCTGAGCAGGAGAATAATTAACTGAGCATATTTTCCAAAACAGTTTTTCAGTTGAATTTTAAAAATGAAAAACTAGACTCAGCACGTAGTGGATGTCCCCCAACCAGTCAAGCTTCAGTTTCCAGAAAAATGTTTTTGCAGAATCTATGACTTTAAAGTGAAGTGAAGTGAAACAATTCTGAGTATTTCTGAAACTGACAATCTACTGGGATTTTGCCACACAACCATTACAGAGATCATAAAAAGAGAAAATAACTAGTGAGCAGCAGTTTGCTGGGGAAAATGTCTTGTTGATACCAGAGGTCAAGAATGACCAAACTGCTTTGAGCTGATAGGAAGGCAACAGGAACTCAAAAAACAGTTTTTATGTCCAAAGTAAGCAGAAGAGCATCTCTGAACACACAACACGTCAACCCTTAAAGCAGATCGGCTACAGCACACCAAATGCTACCGCTGCATCTAAGAACAGGAACCCGAAGCAACAGTTTGAACAGGTTCATCAAAATTGGATAACAGAAAAGTGGTAAAGCGTTGCCTGTTCTGAGTCTTGATATCTGCGGCAGATTTCTGATAGCCAGGTGAGAATTTAAACATGAAAGCATGCCATCCTGCCTTGTAACAGTTCAGGCTGGTGGTAGTGGTGTAATGGTGTGGGAAAATTTTCATGACATACTCTGAACCCCTTAGCACCAGCTGCGCATTGAATAAACTCTACAGCCTACCTGAGCATTGTTGCTGACCATGTGCATTCCTTTATGACCACAGTTTACCCACAGTGAACCCTGATGGCTGATTCAAGCAGGATAACAAACAATGTCACGAAGTTTAAATCATCTCCAACTGGTTTCTTGAACATTACAATGGGTTCGCTGTACTCAAGTGGCCTCTACACTCAGGTAAAAGGGAATCCAGCTTGATACTTGCGAGCTCTACCTAATAAAGTGGCCAACAAGAGTATATTGAGCACACTTTGTGCACTTTTTCCCATCTTACATGCTTTCATGTGTGGTGGAAAGTAACTAGGTACATTTACTTTAGTACTACACTAAAATACAACTTTAAGGTTTTTCACTTTGGATTTTATGTTATCTGGTAAATCCACTTCACTTTTGAATGGAAATGTAATGTAAACGATATAAGATAGCTGAACAAAATATTAACACCACAAACTGCAGCTTCTGCAACAACTTTGACTAACTGAAAATTACTACCTTCACAGTGAAAGGATTTGTAGTATGAGGCTACATTACTTTTAAACTGGGCAAATGGTTAATGGTCAGTGGACCGGTGCTTATATAGCGCTTTTCTACTCTAACTGAGCACTCAAAGCACTTTTTACTACAAACCTCATTTACCCATTTACACATGCATTAATACAGTGCTTTATTCTATGCCTTTAAGCGCATTTAACTATCATGCACACATTCAAACTCTGATGGATGCACTGGGAGCGATTTGGGATACGATGTCTTGCCCAAGGATACTTCAGCATGTAGACTGGTGAGGCCAAAGACTGAACTACCAATCTTCCCGTTGGAAGACAACCTGCTCTACCTCCTGAGCCACAGTCGCCCCCAAACTGGGGTACCCAATAAACTGCTAACAGCATACAACCAGTTTCAGGGTCTGATGCATTAAGAGATCAGTCTAACAATGTTATATGCCTGAAATTTCCCCACTGGGACTATTACAGGAATATCTTATCTTGTATAAGTTTTAAAACTTCTCTCCACCCTGACCAGGTAAAACTTTAAAATCTGCTTTCAGAATCAGAATAAAAATACTTTATTAATCCCAGTGGATATATTAAATTAACGTGGCTGTTGTAAACATATAATAATAAATACAGTATATACTTTATTGTTTAACATAGCTAGATAAGTGCTTGCACATAAGGTAAATGTAAGGTTGGTCTTTAAAGAACAGAAAATGTTTAACCTTACGAGATGATGTGTTATAATTCAACATTACATAAACTGAACTAAACTGGAATAAGCAGTAGTTATTTATTTTACTTACTGTCAAATGTTTAAATTTAGTTTAGAACTTCTCTAATGAGGTGATGTGATGCTTTTGTTTGTCACAAAGGATTGCAAACCTAGAATGTATAAATTTTGGGCTGCCAATTGGACCAGATAAGATTGAGCTGAATTTTAACAGACCTATTTTTTATTTAATTTTCTGATATTTAATGGGACATTATATTAAAAAATAATTACAGTATAACCCAATAACCTGCAGCCTCAAACTAAACCTTGTTTTGATGCAAACATACTTTTAAAAAACTCAGTCTAAGGAGCATAGGTGTTTCTGTCAGGAGAGATGAACCCTTCATAAACAGGAGTTTGCAGGACTCACCAAGTTTGCAGAGCCAGGAAACCAGGACCCACAGGGCCACCAGGTAAGGGATGGAGACATGACTCCATTTCCAGGATACAATAGGCAGTGTCGTGATGGGCTCATTTCCATGACCACCACCTCCACTCGTGTCGTGGCTCGAGCCTGTCGTATTGTCTGGGTGCGAGCTTGCAGTGGTCTGTTGATTGGTGCTCCCTGACTTATGTCCCGGATCCTCACTGGCCAGGCTCTGGCCTGTTGACGCCAGTAGCAGCATGCAGAGAAAAAGTGCAAATCGCCAAGAAGATGCCATGATTTGGAAAAGTGCTTTACAAACTCTCAGCCAACTGTTATTATGACTAAAGTGTTCAGGTCAACCTCAAACTGTAGCTCAGTATCTCATTCCTTTTCTATGCCTCCTCCTTCTCTATCAGGTCTCTTTCAGTGTGTTTCTACACACATCCACATCTTTATCTGACCTGAGCATGGTTTCCACTCTCTGCCCTCCTCTCTGTCAAAGACACAGAATTTCACAGCAGGTGAAGCTCAGCCCATTGTGATGCAGGTCAGTCTCCTCCCACTTTGTACCCAGACCAGCAAGTTTGACCACTTGACTCAAAGGAAGGTTTGATGCTTTGTCATTTCTTTAAAGTCTGTAAATGCTTTATGAGTAAGTTTTTGCTTCCATTAAACTTCTCAGGCTTCACTCTGGTGTCAATTAAAATATTTTGTAAAAACTTCCTTGTTTACATAGCTTTAAAGCTCTTTTATATCAAAGAAATGTTGATGCTATCTCAAATAACATGTGAGTTTGTTAATGTGAGTTTGTTTGCAGCTGGCATAGTGTGTATATATTTATCAATTTAATGTAAAAAGAAGAAGACCTTTTATAATAATCTAAAAACGTGGGAAAATTTTTGATCTGATATGACAAATCAATATTGGTTAGTGCATACAGACTTTGCTGGAGAGGTATTGTCCAGAACATGACACAACTAATTCACACATAAGACAGCAACGGTTCAACATCATGAAGGAATTGAGGGCTTCACAATTAACTGAGGTATCTGTGCATCTCCTTTGATTAAAATGTGTTTATTAGAAAATGAAAAAATGAAAAACATTAAAATTGACCAGTTATGCTTGTTTTAAGCTCCATATTTATATTCTTGTACTCTTGTACTCTAATATTGCATGATTCACAGTTCAGTATACACTTTATTATATAGGCTAATCAGTGAATCACATCACAGAAACTCATTGTATTTAGGCATGAGGCAGTCCAACCCAGTATTAGCAAGGCTGGTGAGTGTATTTATTTTATACATTGTCTGAAATCAGCTGTTTTAGCTTCTTTCCTATTAAGCCCACTACCTTCCGTTGTTTAACCGATAAAAGTTTTTCTTATTTGTTCTTCACTGAGCTACATTTTACAAAAAATATTTGTGAATTCAATCTACATGAATTTTCTAAAGAAACAAGATTTACCTTGTAGCCTTTTACATCAGAATGTGTCATGCTTCCATAGCACAAAGGACAAAATCACACCATCGTGAACATAAAATATGGAGCTGGAAACGAGCATAATAGGTTCCAAAGACAAAGGAAGAAGAGAGGGCAGAGAGAGAGAAGGAAAGGTAGGGGTGGAGATAAGAGTAGGGTCTTTAAATGTGTGGACTATGACTGGTAAAGGGAAAGAGTTGGTTGACATGATGGGAAGAAGGAAGGTAGATATATTGTGTGTGCTAGAGACTAGGTAGAAGGGTAGAAGGGAAACAAGTCCAGGAGCATCAGAGTTGGATTCAAACTGTTTTACCATAATGTACTGTAGATGGGAAGAGAAATGGATAATCTTGAAAGAAGAGTATGTGAAGAGTGTTCTGGAGGGGAAGAGAATGCCAGAATTATGACTTTGAAGCTGGAAACTGAAGGAGTGTTACTGAATGTTGTTGGTGCATATGCCCCACAAGTTTGATGTCAGTTAAAAGAGAAAGAGGAATTCTGGAGTAAGCTGGATGAAGTGGTAGAGGGTGGAAAGAGTGATTGGAGCAGACTTCATTGGGCATGTAGGGGAATGGATCAGAGAGGATGAGGAGGTATTGGGTAGGTATAGTGTTAAGGAGAGGAATGTGGAGTAATAGATGGTAGTAGATATTACCAAAAGGGTGGAAATGGCTGTGGTGAACACATATTTCAAGAAGAGGGAGGAAGATAAGGTGACCTATAAGAGTGGAGGAAGGGGCACACAGATGGACTATATATTATACAGGAGGTGCAACTTGAAAGAGGCAGAAGCCTGTAAGGTGGTGTCAGGGGAAAATGTAGCTAGACAGTATTGGATGGTGGTCTGTAAGATGATTTGGAAAGCAAGAAGTGGAAGTGAGTGAAGGATTAAATGGTGGAAATTGAAGAAAGAAGAATGTTGTGCAGAGTTCAAGGAGGAGTTGAAACAGGCTCTGGGTGGTAGCGACATGTTACCAGATGACTGGGAAAGTGGTCTAGATCCACTCTTTATGCAAAGTGACTTGAAATATGTTGTGATTTGGTGCTATATAAATAAATAAATTGAAAATAAACTGAAATTGATCAGCAAGCAACAGAAAGGCTTCATGCTGAGAAAGAGTACTACAGATGTAATTTTGGCTTTGAGAGTGCTGATGGAGAAGTACAGAGAAGGTCAGAAGGAGTTGCACTGTGTCCTTGGGGATCTTGAGAAAGCATATGATAGGGTGCCAAGAGAGGAACTGTGGAATTGTATGAGGAAGTCAGGAGTGGCAGAAAAGTATGTGAAGGTGGTGCAGGACATGAATGAGGACAGCAAGGTAGTGGTGAGGTGTGCAGTAGGAGTGACAGATGGTTTCAAGGTGGGGTGGCTGTGAGCCCCTTCTTGTTTCCAGTGGTGATGGACAGGTGGACAATGATGCCAGGCAGAAGGCTCTGTGGACCGTAATGTTTGCAGATGACATTGTGATCTGTAGTGAGAGTAGGGAGGAGGTGGAGGAGAGCCTTGAGAGGTGGAGGCATGCACTGAAGAGAAGAGGAGAAACAAGACAGAGTACATGTGCATAAATTAGAGGGAGACAGGTGGAATACTTAATATGTAAGGACTAGAGGTGGTGAAGGTGGAGGAGTTTAAATACCTGGGCTCAACCATCCAAAGCAACGGACAGAGCACAAGAGAGGTGAAGAAGGGAATGCAGGCAAGGTGGAGTGGGTGGAGACGAGGGGTGCTTGTATGGTTTGGAGATGGTGGCACTGACAAAAAGACAGGAGGTGGAGCTGGAGGTGACAGAATTGAAGATGTTGAGATTTTTGCTGGGAGTGATGGACAGGATTAGAAATGAGTACATCAGAGGGACAGCTCAGGTTGAGAAGTTTGGAGACAAAGTCAGAGAGGCAAGGCTGAGATGGATTGGACATGTTCAGAGGAGGGATAGTGGACATAGTGGGCAAAGGATGTTGAAGATGGAGCTGTCATGCAGGAGGAAAAGTGGAATACCACAGAAAAGGTTCATGGATGTAGTGAAGATGGACATGCAGAGGGTTGGTGTGAGGGAAGCGGATGCAAGGGACAAGGTGAGATGGAGACAGATGATCCGCTGTGGTGACCCCAAACAGGAGCAGTAAAAAGAAGAAGAAGAAGAAATAGAAGAAGAGGTTCCTTTGAATGTCATTACAGCCAAAGATCAAAAGAGATTAAAGTGAGATAAAGTTTATTATAACCAACAACAAAACAACTGCAATTAAGCACTGATCTTATATCCCCCATCTTGGATGTATTGTGTAAAAACCTATATAGCACGGATCTTACAAAAATTAACTTTGAAATTTGTGTCATCTCAGCTAGAGTCTTTGAACAAAGTATCTAAATGGGACTTTCCTGGCTTAAAAGCAAAGATCACCAGCAGAGCAGAACTTTCCTGTATCATTGTTTGAATATGACTAAGAGTGTTTGAGATAAATGATACGAGGAAGGCAATTTGAACCATTTGTCCCTGTTTTTCAAAGAATAACCTGTGCTCCCATCATCCCCTCCCCTCTCATGCTTCACAGCTGCGCTGTGTTGAGCCTTCATTGCCACTATACATGTGTGTTTAGGTGACAGAGCCTTTAAAATAAATCTTAGTTTGCACATGGTGCTTCTTTTTCCTGACTGACAACCTGTTCAAGATATACCCCGCCTTTTACTCTATGACAGCTGGGATAGGCTTCAGTGCCCCACTGCAACCCTGAATTGGATAAGTGGAAGAAGATTTCCACAAGTTGTTAATAAAGGTTTTGGCTCCAGTGGGTCACTTTCCTTTTGGTCACAATTTAATGACCAATATCAGCTCCCATTTTCTGAATACTTCTTTCATATATGTCATTCTGGACATACACCATGTGGGCAAAAGTATTGGGCCACCTACACAACACACCTACAGGAGCTCTTGTGACACCCCATGCTAAATCCATAGACATTAATCTGGATTAAGTCTCTGTGTTGCAGCTATAACAGCTTCTGCTCTTCTGAGAAAGCAATCCATAAGATTTTAGGGTGTATCTGTGGGAAGGGCTGAGATCAGGACTCTGTGCTGGCCAGTCAAGTTCTTCCACACCAAACTCTTCCAACCATGCCTTTATGGACCTTCCTTTGTGCACTGATGTACACTCATACTTGAATAGAAAAGGACCTTCCAAATCTGTCCCTACAAAGTTGGAAGCATAGAATTGTCTGAAATGTCTTGGTAAGCTGATGCATTAAGATTTCTCTTCACTGAAACTAAGGGACCCAGGCCAACCTCAGAAACCCCCCACAGAAAATCATCCCTCCTCCACCAAACATTATAGGTGTGACAGTGCAGTCAGGCAGGTAAGATTCTCCAGTTATTCGCCAAACCCAGACTGCCAGGGAGAGAAGCATGATTTGTCATTCCATAGAACACGTTTTCAAAGCTCCAGAGTGCAGTGAGAGTGTACTTCATACCGTTCCATCCGATGCTTGGCATTGCACTTGGTGCTGTAAGGCTTGCATGCAGCTGCACGGCCATGGAAACTCATGTCATTAGGCTCCCAGTCCACAATTTTTGTGCTAATGTTAATGCCAAAAGACGTTTGGAATTCTGCAGTTACTGAGTCAGCAGTGCTGCCAACTTTTATGGACTGTGCAGCTCAGCAATGGGCAGCAGTGGCAATGGGACTGAATGACACACCTGAAATAAATGATCAAGGGGTGCGGCCATATAGTGTTTATTCTGGTCACTGAGGAAACACATAACCAGAATATTTCTAAAAATCGAGCTCCTTACGAGAATCCCATTGAACAAATGTTTACAAATGGGTTAACTCCTTCACTTAACCTGTTAACTGTTAACTTTAAACGGCAAAAAATTGTATTTTTATTTTTATTTTATTATGTTTGAGCATTCACTATTCCAGAAATTTCAGCATATAAAGTTTTTTACTGCATCTACAAGGAAATCTGCTTCCTTAAAGCATTGTCTAACGTCCTACATGATTTCATGCACAAGCAGAACAGCTGGTATTTAAACAGGACTCAAAACACAGCAGCTCTAGCAAAATTATAATTTTTTATTTTTAGATAAGACCTAATGTGCTCCAAAATAATTCTATTTCCATTTTAATTCCCTTTAAACCCACACTGAAACACGCTGAGTCAGTTTTGTGTTGCATGAACTACTGGAAAGTCCAAGGTGTTTGCCCAACAGTTTACAGTTTACGAGTAAACTAGCTGCTTTAGTTGTTATGCTGGCTCAAGATAGATCTGAGACCTATATCTAAGGTCACTGGTCATCACAGGGTTTCTGTGAGGACTTAACCTTTTGTCTCAGGCCTTTGATAGAAAGAACCAAATCAACAGATAATAAAGACCTAAAAATGATATTATCAGCTACATTTGCTGTTGCGGTATCTGCAGTGACATGGAGACTGTACCAACCTATTGTGGCGAAGAGAGAGCTGAGTATGAAAGTGAAACCCTCCATTTACCAGTAGCTCTATGTTCCTACCCTCATCAGTATTCACGAGCTGTGGGCAGTGCCTGAAAGTATGAGATCATGGATATAAACACCAGAAATGAGCTTCTTCTGAAGGATGTCCAGGGTCAGCCTTAGCAATAGAGCGAGGATCTCAGTCATTCAGGAGGGGCTCAGGGTAGCGGGACTACCCCTCCACACAGAAAGAAGACAGTTGAGGTAGTTTGGGCACCTGACCAGGATGCCTCCTGGGTGATTCCTAGGTGAGGTGTTTCAGTCATGTCCTACTGGGAGAAGGCCCCAGGTCAGACCATGGACACACTGTAGAGACTAGATTAGATTAGATTACTTTATTGTCACTTCAACTACATATAAATACACAGTGAAATGATATAGCGTTCCCCCAGGACCTGGTGCCCCATACAAGGAGGTGCAACCTGAAAGAGGTAG
>VUQH01025864.1:0-11182 GCA_015106775.1 Etroplus canarensis
GGCCATCACAAAGCCCTGATCTCAATCCCATAGAAAATTTGTGGGCAGAATTGAAAAGGTGTGTGCGAGCAAGGCAGCCAAACCTGACTCAGCTACACCAGTTCTGTTAGGAGGAATGGACCAGAATTCCAGCAAACTATTGTGAGAAGCTTGTGGAAGGATACCCAAAACACTTGACCCAAGTCATAGAGTTTAAAGGCAATGCTACCAAATACTAAGGAAATGTATGTAAACTTCTGACTTCAAAGAAATTAATAAAAATCTCTCTAAAATATTCTCTCTCTCATTATTGCAGCATTAAGCAAATAGGAATTATTTTGGCAAGCCTAACTGATCTAAAACAGGAGAAGTTTAGTTTGATTTAATTTCAGACAGTGATAAAAAAGTTTTATGTGTCTTTTTACACAGTGAATTTGAAGTTCTGGTTTCAACTGTATATATAGTGAGAAGAGTGCTGAAGATGAGTGAGACAGGTGATACTTGAGGGATGGGCAGATAATTAAAAAGGAAGAAAACTGACATAGGAAGTGAAACTGAGAGGAATGCACATAGACCAGGGGTTATTAAATAAAACAGGAAATGTCTTCAAACAGAAACTCAACACCCTGAAACTTTGAATCTTAGTAAGAAAATGAAAAAAGCATCACTTTCTCAAATGAAACATTTATTTTACAATCTGTGATAAATCATCTTAATTGATGTCCTTTTTGCTGGTATTGGTAGACTTTTTTCTTCTTATTATTCTACTGGTATTTTGTACAAGTATGAGAAACATTCCCTCTGTAATGTGATGATTTCACAAGGAACCCTCAGTTGGCCAACATCATATAATCACTGTTTGTTTTTTAAGTCAGCACATTCACACTAGTATTTACCCTCCACTGTGATCTTATTTCAGTTCCTCAGGATGTAGGCAAAGGGACTAACAAAATGACAAACTTGCTGCATTTAAATAATAGAATAACATAAACCTGAGTGCCTGTTTACGAAAAACATGCGGGAGCTTACTGGTTTTTGACTTCTTAACTGAGGGAATGATGGTTGTAGTTGTCCCATTTGTGTTTAGAAGAAACCATTTTGTTTTGGTAAAGAGAGGATGAGTCACTTGCTAGCAATCACTGAGGCGTAACGTTTGCACCAAGCTTTTTTAATGGCCCTACAAGCACAGCTTTTCAGGGGAACTAAAAGGCCTTATCTTTTTTATTGCTGAATCCATATCTTAATTCTTTCCTAACAATGCTGTTCATGAGATCTGATGATGATCAGATAAGTGTTAAAATAACAGTTTAAGTAAGAACTTGGGTTGGACAGTCAGAAATAAATTATGTTGAGGAGATCAACTATCCCATACACCCAGACATCAGGAGCTTATGTGTCATTTCACTGGCTGAACTGAGAATGAGCCATAAAGCAAAGAGCTAATAAAACAAACAAAAATGAAAAAATGTAAAGTCCATAGAGAACACTCCTTGCACCAGTTTCAGTTTTCAGAGGTTTTGGTCAGCCGACTGTAAGGAAACACTGATTTCACTATGTTGCACCATGCTTGAGACCACTCTGTATTAAGTAAGTAGATGGTTTGCCTTCATGAGCTGGAGCCAAGAACAAAAATCAGTGTTACATAAATGCATAAGGCAGCCTCTCAGTAAGTAAAGATTAATACTGCATCACATCTGTAACCTTTAGAAATATCATTTTGAAACATTGGTAAACACTGAAAATTTTCTTAGGTGTTTATATCTAATGACTTGATTGATTGGGAGTTAAAAATTGCGCATGACCATATCCAAGGGGCCAGATTTGGTTTGAGGTTGAATGGGAGTAGTAGTGAAACAGCTTCTGTCAAACAGAAGAGTAATTAATTTACTACTATTGTTTGAGAGGTAAAATCAAGGGCAAATAAAGCTGGAGACACATCTGCTGCAGCTGTTAAATGATTTCAGACTTCTCATATCTGAATTGCCGTGGCTGGGAAGTTTTAAAAATAATGCTGTTAAAAATGCTTGCGGAGTAAATTAAACTGAAACTATAAAAGCACAATGGTGCTCACAAATATAAATGATTCGTGATCTGAGTGATGGAATCAATCAGAATCAGAATACTTTAGTAATCCCAGGGGGAAATTGCTGGTTTCAATTTGCAAGATGCTTCCTAATCTAATAGGCACATTCTGTTTCCCTATTTCAAAATTTAAAGTAAAAATGTTGAGGAAAATATTTTTAACCAGCTTTGTTCCCTTGAACCCCCTTGAAATCAGCATCCACTGCAGCTTATCGCTAATTCCCTCCCTCGGGAGACAGTAATAATAGTTCTTCACAGACGTTACTCAGGTCTCATGATGGAGAGAATAGCTCAGGGTGAGACTGTCCATCCAAAGATGACAATTTCACAATTACCCACATATCCAGAGAATATACTTAGTACTGTTAGTCATGTCTCTGGTGAGTACCACTAAGTCCTCATTAAATGCATACACATTTACTGTGTGTGCTGAACTAGCAAGAAGTGAATTCTTACTGCAGTCGCACTTAAGATGAAAATTTTTGCTTTGATGTAGATTTTGCACCTGACAGTAATAATTTGTGAGCTTTTCTGTTGAAAGAAAACAAACAATGCCCGCACAAATTTTTTTGTTTATGTAATTTAATTTTCATGTGATGCGCTCCTAATACTCCTCCATTGGTCAGAATTTAATAAAACTTGCACACAGTGATCACCTAATGGTACTCAAGGTCAAGGTCACATTTGCACTTTTCCATTTTGACAGGAATCACTACACCTAGGAGTGTTGGTTTGGATTATAATTTTCATAAAATGTGTGGTTGTGTCCCTCTGTCATCTACACATTAGAGTTATTTATGAAATGATAATGTCTTAAGGTTAGGATCAGTCAAGAACTAGGGCTGTTGTCCTGGATATGACTATTTGTAAGCTTCTTTGACTTTTCAGTGGATTTTAATTCTCATTGTTTGTGTAATACAGCCAACCAGTAGCAAGAAAATGTATCACTTTCTTTCACACATTAAATTAGTCTATGAATTGTGATCGATTGTGGGCTGGATGAGCTACAACGTCATTGATGCTGTGGTTAATTATTTGAACATTTTGTATTTATTTAATTATGTATTTATTTAGTAGTTCCATAGGAGTTACCTGTGTTAAAAAATTTAAAAGAATTAAAATTTTTCTTAATGAGGCAGCTTGGCTCAGAGTCACAGTAAACTCATGAGCAGGGGAACATAAACATCGTCCAGGCCTTGTGTATGTGCGTGCCTGATTTTGGGCCCATGAATGAGATAATGTTGTGGTTATTTCCTAAGACTGGATGGTGGTTTATGACACCCTGCAAGAGTGTTAAATTTGGTATCTGTGGAAGTGAGAATACCTCTCATAGTCCGGACTGCGTGCTTATGACTGTTGTTGCGTGTCCAAACCTGACATCTGTCTCATAAAGACTTAACCCTTCTTAGTTTTTTCTTATTTTACAGCCCAGAGTTGTCAGAGTTAATAAGCTAAAAGTTAATTTTAAAAATACATAAAATACATTTAAAAATACATAAACCCTACATTTAAGAAAGTGCAATATGTAACCATAAACCCTACATTTAAGAAAGTGCAATATGTAATATAAGTACAGAGGTGAACAATACACTATATCTACAAGCTATGGCAATACAAAATAGTCTAGGTGTCATAGGGAGGAGATGTAAAGTTTGATGGCAACATCAAACTTTACTGTCTCCCTAAGGGCGTGGGTTCTTGGGACCTCTGGAGCACGTGACTGGTTGACTAGGTGTGGATGCTGGCTCATCCCGTGTAGCCTGGGCCACTTCAGTGCGGTTGGGGGGGGGTCCCCATCAGGTGGTGGGCGGTTCTCAGGCACCTGAGGTTCTCTGGCCTCGTCTTTGGCCTGCTCAGGGGTGGCTATTCTCTGGAGGGGTCGGCTACCTGGTGTGACATATGTCTGTTTTTTTTTTCTATTTCAGGTGCTGTGTGCTTTATTACCTCTGTATCTGTTGATAGTCGACAGATGCAGAGGTGATCTGATGTGCTCTCTTCTTCTTTTCTTTCTTCCTCTTTTCTTTCCCCTACCTGTCAGCTCTGGCATTAATTTATATTAATTTGGGCAATAAATAACAATAAAAAAAAACAAATGTACCAACAAGAGGAGCCTATAGAGAGTTTATTGAGCTCTTCTTGGCGAATCAAATGCGTTTAGCACAACAGGTTTTCAGATTATGATTCTGTTTGCTAAAGCTGCCAGACAGGACAGGTAAAAAATAAAAAAAATGTTTGATAGAAACAGGTAGGAATGGTTTCTTTTTCTGTGGTGCATTGTGGTGGGACAGGTCTATAGCTTAACATACTCCTGTGCCTGTCCAGCTTGTCACGGAAGGCATATGAAGGACTGTCAAATATTGTGACAGTGTTACAGTGCAGACTACGGCTTTTCTGTGCTTGGTATGGCTACTGGCTCTTAAGGAATGCTGTAACTTGTTTATGCACACCAATTAATCCCCCCTTATGATTATATTTAAGCCTTACAAGCTGTTTGGCTTTGTTCAGTAGTTAATTGCTAACTTTGTCTGCCACATGTTGGCTGTACTCAAACAGAACCAACAACAAATACACACACGTACATCTTAGTATTAGTGCTCAGTAGGAACGGTAGTTGAGCATAAAAATGACAGAAGAACAGAATGATGAGCACACCTACAAAAAAATTGTATTAGCTGTGTATGTTTTGAACACAAATGCTTGATATATTGTGCTCAGTCATTCAGCACAATAAACAGAATTAAAACCTACCAAAATTATTTTGTTAATTTTTTTAAATAGCACACATGTTTATTAAGTGAGAGAGGTGGATGAAATAGACTATAATTATTTACTAGACAATTTTAATGCACTTTTGTATCAGAATACTAAAACAAAATGTCCTGCTAAACATTATTTGTCAATCTCATAGGATAACCCTAGAAATTGTGTTTTCTCTGAAATACATTTAAAGAGACTCAGCATTTTATTAGTGAAACTTGCACTCTAGTACTACTTTCCTATGCCAGTTCTGCCATAAATTCTGCTTTTACAAAGGTACACATCTCCTGTTTTTGTTGACATTGTCACAAAAGTGATAATTCTGCTTTATTTTGTTAATGAGGTAATGACCTGCATTTTAATGGAAGGTGTTCATAATATTTTTACCCTCTCATGTAAATGTTTTTGGATGGAGTGGAAAATGAATGAGGTTTAGAAAAGCAGAATTTAGAGCAAAGCTGTTGTGTTCAGCTTAAATATATTGTGCGGGAGTTCTTGATTCTGATACTGAAAATCTTCTATAGCTCATTTTAAAATACTGCTTTTGGTGTAGTATCTGCAGAGTTGGGTGCTTTGTAAATTCTCCACAGTTTATTCTAATAATGCTGGATCGTATTTCTGGAGGAGAATGAATTCAGATAAAATCATTGGGTATTTGTGTTATTTGGATGTTATTTCCAAAATGTTATACATTTTCTGTTGTCAGACTAAGGAAATATCTGTTTGATGACTTTGTGATACCTGTGGTTGCTATCCAGCAGTTTATGCAGTCTTTAAAGTTATAATGAATGTTTTAGAGGACAGCTATGTTCATTTAAATAAACATTTTTATCACAGCTACCAAATAAATGTTTCAAAGCTCATTCTCAATCTTCATCTTCTTTTGGTGCAGATGTCAGACCAGATCCTTAACCATATTTCATTTTTCAATCACATTTCTATTTTCAGCCCTATCCATAATTTAGGTAACTTCTTTTATCGTTTTCACTTGTCATCTTTTCATATTACACTCATCTTCTCATACAGGAGGTGAAGAGTGCAAACATGCCTCAGCAAGCAACGAAGTCTTGCAATCAGCACCAGTTGTATTCATGTCATACTAGACTCCAAAGTCAGTTTATGTAGGTGGTGATCTGTGCAGCGTGATATGACCTTGACCTTTCTATGGCTTTGCAGGAACGCCTAAAAACCTTGTTGGATTGATAGAAGTGTAGAGGAAGTGATGGAAGGATGATCCCTTTGGAAATTATTTTCTGCTCCATCTTCAAATAGGCATGAAAGTAATTGCAGTTGAAGAAGATTTAAGAACACTTTAAAGAACAATGTGCCACATGAAATACAACTGTGACCAGATTCAATCTATGAAGTGCAGTCATCAACAAAGGAATGTTATTTATCAGTTAAACACTCCTAAATGTAGAAGTTGAGATCATTAAGGCAGAGCTTGAATATTTCAAATTCTTTTAATCTGAAGATTTAGAAGACTCAAATGAAACACTACTGATTATAGACTGTTGCATATATGCTGTATACACACCTGAAATCACCACTCTCTGTAGCAGCAAACACAGGATCAACTAATTTTGTTACCAAGAAATCAGTGGGAATCAGTTAAAAGAGTCCTACTAAAAGATCAGCCAAAGTTTACAGCATCTTACTGGAATTCATCCCCCCTTGTTCTAAATGTTAACTATGTTTTCATAGTGAATATCTGATATAGAATTTTTTCATAAACTGTTGTTCAAACAAAAGCCTATTTAATTTCCAGACATTTGCTAGTAAAGGAGCTCAGCTGCACTTTCCCAGCAGAAAGGACATAAAACCCATTCTTTTAATACATAAGAAAAAGATTCATTCCTTTCTCCTGCTGCAGGGTTTAAAACTTGAGCTTTGGAGTATTAACAGTGTAACTTTGCTGTGAAAAATGTCTGCTCAGCAGCAATCTAAATTCAGTTCATTTGATAGCATTTACAATCAATGGGCCTGATGTAGAGTCCATCAAGTTAAAGCTTTATGTCAAAGCTCAATCATTGATCTTGCTACCAGCTGATTCCTGGAATAGCCATCAAAAACCATCTCCACATTCACAAATTTATAAAATATACAATAGCGGAGCACTGACAAATGGATATAGAATTGGAAACAAATAACATAATAAGGGAGAAACTTTCCACTCACGGAATCCTGAATAGAAATCTACAGGAGAGTAAAAGCCAAAGACTGATTGTTTGACACATGTCCTACCTGTCCCTTTGAAAGAAAGTTGTCCTCTTTATAACAGCTGAGCAGGGAAGCATATCCAGCCAACTGTTGCCCTGGCACAAGCAAAGTGGCTACCAAGAGGCAAGGAGTTTTTAAAAAAAATTGTTGCCATAAGTAGTTTTATGGGTTAAAATTAAGCACTTAACATTTTGAATGCTCTTACATTAGAAAGATAAATTTTTCATAGAAGAAAACTGTAATGGTTAACATTTTGAACAAACTAGCAGAGATCCCAGAAGACTCTCTTTGAAGGCTGATGCATTCCATGTGCACTGATGAAAATGTTCAACAGTGATACATTCAGACTGTGTGGCACATTGAAGTTGAAAAAAGGGAATGTCTCAATAGAATAGCTTGCAAAGTATTGTAGATAATTCATTAGTCTCCAGGATGGTAAGGCTGGAGACAAGCTCATGGAATATATGACTTGTTACTACACAAGGCAATAATAGTATTGTCAGGAATAGCACTGAAGTTGTGAGGTGGTGCAACTTGCAGAAACACAGGAAGCAACCACACTGAGGTACCATATCATACTTCTTTTTCAAGGTGAAGATATTACAAATGTACACTGGCAGGTGAGACCCCTAATATATATGTAAATGATTATCTCAGTTTCTTAAAGGTTGTTTTAATGTTATGCATCTAAGGGACAGACACTCAGTTTTGTTATTGTTCGTAATGAACCACCTAATATATTTTATCTTCTTTATTCTGTAAGGACCAAAAATACTACTTGCAATGCTACTTTAACCATAACTGAAAAAAATCTGATTGATTTTACTGTTGAGACAGGGTTGGTCCATGTTGAAAAGAAGTGAACATACGTAATAGGTTGCTCTGTGAAAAAGCTTTAAATAAAGATTTTGGAAGACTCATCTTTATCTCACTATCAAAAAAAATGAAGGTTTCAATTACTCTTCGGGTCATACTGTAACCACTGAAATGTCTTACAATGCTTTTTTTAAAAAGTAAAGCTCTTTTGCTGAGATAACAAAAACCCTGTGGGTTTGATATCTCCAATTAGCAGAGAAAGGTGTTAATTTCTCTTCAAGATCTTTTTAAGTCACACCTGTGTGTGACCTAAATATCTTTTGCATCCACGGGGCATTATTAACTTCTTTATAAGCCTTTTTCTTCTTCTTCTTCTTTCCGCTGCTCCCGTTAGGGGTTGCGACAGCAGATCATCTGCCTCCATCTCACCCTATCCCTTGCATGCTCTTAGCCACTCCAACCCTCTGCATGTCCTCCTCACTACATCCATGAACCTTTTCTGTGGTCTTCCTCTTTTCTTTCTGCCAGGAAGCTCCATCTTCAGCATACTTTGTCCAATATATCCGCTATCCCTTCTCTGAACATTGCACCCACTCCATCCTTCCTGCACTCTCTTCTTCACCTCTCTTGCGCACTGTCCATTGCTTTGGATGGTTGACCCCAGGTATTTAAACTCATAACTACTACTTTTCCTTGTATCTTTGCCATTCTGCCTGCCTCTCATTCACACATGTACTCTGTCTTGCTGCTAGTGACTTTCATTCTTCTTCTCTCCAGTGCATACCTCTGCCTTTTCAGGCTCTCCTCCATCTGCTCCCTGCTCTCACTAAAGATCACAGTCATCTGCGACCATCATAGTCCACAGCAACTAATGCCTGGCCTCATCTGTCAGAGCTGATCCCTGATGTAATCACACCCCCACCTTGAGCCCATCTGTCACTCCTACTGCACACCTCACCACTGTCTCGGTGTCCTCATACATGTCCTGCCCCACCCTCACGTACTCCTCTGCCTCTCCTGACTTCCTCATGCACTACCACAATTCTTCTTTTAGCACCCTATCATATACTTTTTCTAGATCCACAAAGACACAGTGCGACTCCTTCTGACCTTCTCTTTACTTCTCCATCAGCATTCTCAAAGCAAACATAGCATCAAGTCTTCTTCTTTTGGCTGCTTCTGTTAGAGGTCACCACAGCGGATTGTCTACCTCCATATCACCCTATCCCTTGCATCCTCTTCCCTCACACCAACCAATCTGGGGGATTTTTTTTAGCACATTCATCCAGAAGAGCATTTGTCAGGTCGTTGGATGACAGGGCCTGGCTCACAATATCCATTCTAGTTCATCCCAAAGGTGTTGGATGTGGCAGGGGTTAGGGCTATGTGTGGGCTAGTCAAGTTCTTCCACACCAAACTCACCAACCATGCAGCCTTTATGGGCCTTGCTTTGTGCATGGGGCACAGTCAAGCTGGAAGAGAAAAGGGCCTTCCCCAAACTCTTCCCACACAGTTGGAAACATAGAATTAGCCAAAATGTCTTGGTAAGCTGAAGCATTAAGTGTTCGCTTTACCAGGCCAGCCCCAGAAAAACAACCCCATAGCGTTATCCCTCCTCCACCAGACTTCACACTTGGCACAATACAGTCATGCAGATAACATTCTCCTGGCATTTGCCAAATCCAGACTCATCCATCAGACTCCAGGTAGAGAAGTGTGATTTATCACTCCACAGAACACATTTCCACTGCTCCAGAGTCCAGTGGTGGTGTACTTTACACCACTCCATCAGACGCTTGCTGCGTGGACCTGCAAGGCTTGGATGCAGCTGCTCAGCAATGGAAACCTGTGCCATGAAACCAGTGTACAGTTTTTGTGCGGATGCTAATGTCAGAGGAAGTTTGAAACTCTGCAGTAATTGAGTCAGAAGAGCATTGGCAACTCTGCTCGGCAACTTTCCACGGTCTGTTGTGGATGTTGCTATGGTTCCTAAGCACTTCCACTTTACAATTATACCACTTACTGTACATTTCCAGGTGGAATATCTAGGAGGGAAAAAATTTCACAAACTGGCTTGTTGCAATCGCAGCATCTTGTTACAGTACCACACTCAGATTCATTCAGCTCTTCAGAACAACCTATTCTCTCAGACTGTGTGGGTATTTGCTTGATTTTATGAACCTATAGCAATGGGACTGAATGAAACACCTGAATTCAATGACTAAGTGGTGTGGCCCAATACTTTTGTCCACATAGCGCACTTCCAGTCACTGGAAAACTGTATTCCTTTATAATTCTTGTACATTTGCAGTAAGGTACACTAAAATCTGGAAATTCTACTCTCTGTTGCCATGTTCATGCAATGCATCTTTGACCCATTGAGTCTTTTCATATAAAACACAAACAAACAAATTAAAAATTCTACTTTCAGAACATGAAAACATTTGAAATGGTTGATGTTCATAATTTCTTTTCGGTAAGGACACTGTGGTGCTGTAACCATGGCAACTGATCCAATGTACAATGGCACAAGAAGGGCCACTCATCATTCCACTGCCAGCTCTGCCAGGTTCGACATTTAGACTTGTTTTCCAGGTGGAGGTGGTATATTTAATCATTTCTCTTAGCCATTGGGTAAACAGTAACAAAACAGCTACTCTAATATAAGCACCTTATAGGCACATGGGAATGTGAAAAATGATGGTAATTGAAGTTAGGAGATGATCTTTCAGGTTTGTATAGTTTGTTTTTATCTTCCACCCTGCATTATAATTAATAATAATGCACAGTATACTATAGCTGCCTAGAAACTGCATATTTTCAGCCTTTGTATTGCACTTCAGCTCCTGCATCTGTTACATCCGAGTGTCACAGCTCTGCAGTTTTTTTTACATTGTCACATTTTGTGTGCTTTCTGAAAAGGTCTGCTTCATGAGAGTTTTCAGGGCACTGTGCAGCTTAACTTATCCTGACAATCTCATGTAAGAATAGAATACAGCATGTTTTCATAGTCCCTCTAAGAACAAAGCAACTTCACTCATGGTGTTTCATCTGTTTACTGATGTATGTGTCTAAGTAAAGAGTAAAGCTGACATAACAGTCTGTAGTAACATAGGGAGATGGTAGAGTATGCAGAATGACTGTCAGGCAAACACCAGCTGTGGTGGTTTTTTGTATGAGGAATCACTTTCCTGCTACAGCAGATTGATTAGAGCGCAAAGGAGACAGTAGTAAGGCTTTTTATGTCCTGCTCTTAACTATAAAGATCCCATTTATGGTGAGATAAATGGTTTGGTGCCAGTGTGTTTCATTCAAGGATTTACATCAT